>JALIZH010012029.1:0-77782 GCA_030522465.1 Rhipicephalus appendiculatus
TTATGTAGTATAAGCGAGCGCGCGGTAGTGTAGTGCCAAAAAAGCAGGACCAACAAAGCGGGCAAGCGTACGGGCTGCTCGTAAATTTCGTATTCCCGTGCCTTCGCCAGGGCTGACTTCTGGCCTTGTTGGTACGACATCTGAAGTGGTATAGCGCAGGTTCATATAGGTATCGCGCACCTTTATTTCTGCTGGCAAATCGTTCGAGCGGTGATGGTATTGGAGAAATCTCCCAAAAAAGGGTCCTGAGGGACGCCCGGCTAATCTTTAGAACAATTTATCTAAAACGTTTTTTTTTTCTACATAAAAAAAAATGCTGACAGAAAAGAAGGCTGAAAGTTTACCTTACTGAACTACTGGATTTATCTTTGCAATGGAGATCGCTAGATTTACTATAGATTTGCTACAACTTCCTTGTTCCTTGAAAATTCGTTTTGATCATGTAGAGCTCTTTAATGTGCACCCAAAACGCGACACGTAGACGTTTTTTAAATTTTATTTTCACTCTGCCTCCACTGGAATGTGGCCGCAGCGGCTAGGAATCGAACCCGTGACCGCCTTATCTTAGCGACAGAAAAGCGTATATAGGTGCAAAAGAAGGTTATAAATAACTTGTATATAGCAACGTATTTAAGGTTGCATCCAACCTCGCCGGCAACTGCTTCATTTTGTTACAGGCTTGGTCCTTCATTTCCTTCCTCCATATTGTCTCTCTTCTTTTTTTTTTTTTCAGTTGTTTTGTCGTCCATACGCGGCGCGTTGCAACAAAACGCGTGCGCATTCCGCTCTATACGCACGGCAGGGAATGCCCGTCAGCGCTTTCAGTTCATGCATATCGCTCTGGCCGGCGTCGGTCTCCGCCCTTGACCAGTCTCCAGCAGCGGTGACGCAACCGCAGTAACCTCTTGTGTCATTACCGCTAACAGTATCAAACGAGAGACGAGGAAACGAGGCGCATTGCGCGCTTCGCAGAAAATGTCTCGCAATTTTTGAGCGCCAGTCTGCGCCGTCTCTGGGTTTTACTTCGGCGATCGTTTACTTTCTTTGTTTTTAATCACGTGAATCATCTTCGCCGGTCTTCTTAGATGCCAATCTTCCGAGGGAAACGGCTGTGGCCTGGCTACCTGTATTAAAGACGGAAAAGGGACAGCAGAAGACACGATTCCTGTCGCATGTGGCGATATGCGGCACATGCTATGAACTATAGTTCATAAGCTGTGCCTGTCGTCATATCGGTGCGATTTAACGCGCGCTTAATCTGTTATCGGCAGCTGTACTCGTTTTTAGGCTCATCAAATAGCTTGGTTATACAAATTAATCCGGACGGATGGCATAGGGTGATGCGTAGGGATGTTTCAATCAATCAATCAACCGGTTTTCAGAAATTATCTCTTTCTCGCTCACTTTTTTTTTTTCAAATTCAGAAATTCAGAACCAGATAAAACGGGGGAGACAGCGAAGCGATGCAGTGACATGAGCATCTGCAGCGAGTCTGTACGTTAACCTGTAGATAATTTAGCACAGCTTAACGTAATTGTTTACAGTTTAACAACGTAACCATTTTCACCCTCCGCCACCTATTATATACGCGTGTTATGACGGAAATTAGCCGAAATGAACGAACTGGTTGCCCTTAAAATTCTTTCCGTACAGCTCTAGCCGCGGCTGTTTCGTCCCTTTCGTCCCGTACACAACTGAGCTCACTCGCACGACCGCGTGATACTACTACTGCATCACTCATCAAGCGGTTCATGCGCGGCCACGTGCTTGTGCGCATGCATCGGCGAAAACTACTCATCACCGGCAGCCTTTCTTTTCCGCGTCGCGCGCATTGCGACATCTATAAAGAACGGCATTCCCTTCACAACTACGTAACAGAATAAAAAAAATACACGAAGAAAACTGAGCTTTTCTATTAGTGTGTCACAGTTCCGCTTTCGAAGTACACGTACCTCGCAGTGCGCGCAATATAAACTAATGACCGATCAGACGGTGCGGCGATGATCAAGTGGCGTGGGCGAGCCGATGATCGAGCCAAATAGAAAAAAGCACGCGCCTCCGGCTGTTTACACACGAGCTGCAACAAGCATTAGAATGGCCGCGAACTGTTACGTCGGCTTTTTTTTTTTTTTCTCGATTACGGCGCGTGCGCAGAATGCTCGCCGCGGCGGAAACCAAATGACCGACGGGGTCACTATTTTCTTCGCCGACGAGACAAAACACCTGCGGGCGTCGTGCCAGAAGAGACACAGAAGGGAAAGAGAACAAGGAATAAAACGACACCGATACACGCGTCGTTGTCCTAGTGTCTCTATATAGTAAACCTCACCCCCCCCCCCCTGCGGACGGCGTGTTGTCGGTACCGGCGATGGTGGCAGGGTCAGATTCATTCTCTTACACGCACATAAATACATACATACATACATACATACATGCATGCATACATACATGCATACATACATGCATACATACATGCATGCATGCATGCATGCATACATACATACATACATACATACATGCATGCATACATGCATACATACATACATACATACATACATACATGCATACATGCATACATACATACATGCATGCATGCATGCATGCATGCCAAGAATGGCCCGATTTCTGATGGACACAACCAAGAAAACCAGCAGACAATTGCATTCGGTTCGTTTGTTTAATTAGTTGCTTCTAACAAACAAATGATCACCTCGAACGCCTTCCTCGATCCCCTTCCAATTTCTGATGGCCACAGTCATACGGGGCCAATGGACAATGAAAACCCGGAAATACTTAGGAGGAGTTACATAAGGTTATTTAACCTAAATAAAGAAATTATAAAGCATAGAAAGCGGATGAAAAAGAAACAAGCGACCGCACGCGGGATACGAACCCGCGTCTTTGCATTACGTGTGCGATGCACTCACCGCTGAGTTATACCGCTGCGTCGTTTTTCCGTCAACTTTGAGTATGTGCGTTTGTTTTCATTCTCTTCTTTATTTTGAAAAAAAAAAGACGGCTCGCGGAAATCGCGAAGCTGACGCAATCTTGACTGCTGCAAGCGTAACGCCATTGCTATGTGAGGAAAGCACGCGCACGCGTTATTAGAATGCGCGAGGTTTGACGAAGCACTATATCGCAGTGAGCGAGAGAGAGTGGTGGGGGAGGGCGACTACCTGCCACGTCGGTGATTATAGCGTCAGCGCGCTGCGCGCTTCAATTCTGGAAACGCGGTGGTTAGCGGCGGCCACTGCCGTGTTTCAAGCTTGGAAGGACGAGGCGCCGCGAGCTGCATGCCCCAATTAGTGTGTCACTGCGGTGAAGTCGCGAAACGGTGATCGGTTCTCTGGAATTGAGACAAGGAAATCGAAAACAGGAATGCGGTTAGACGGCGCCGAAGTACGTATATTACACTTGAAACTTGAAAAAAACCCAGCAAAAGCACGGGACACAAGAAAGAGGTAGACGCAAACACCGCTGTGTTTGCGTCTACCTCTTTTTTTCAAGTATCATGAACCAACTGGCCCAGATTTCAACTCTTCTGCATCGTATATTACACGGTGTGCTATAAGGCGGGTTACACTTTGACTGCTGTAGTGCCACCGCTATACATTCGCGTCAGGGCATTTACTAATCGTTTCCATCTTTCTCTTCCTCTCTCATCTCTATAATCCCCCTTTCCCATTCCCCCAGCGTGGGGTAACCAACCGGGCACGTGCCTTGGTTAACTTCCCTGCCTTCTCCCCTTTTGTTTTCTTCTTTACGCTTAGCGTCTCTGAAAGAAAGCCTCTCTCACCTTTGTCCCCGCCCTCGCTTGTTCTGAAATTAGGGTCAAAGATTTATTTATTTTATTTACAAATACTGCTGTTTCTGCTTCGAGACATAGCGGGAGTGGGTACAGATTTTCGTGCAAACAAAAGAACAAATTCTAAGATTATACAAAACAGATTAACGGGTGATATGGCTGAACGAACTCTTCCAAAGGCAATCCTTTTGGCAAAAGGCAAGCGAACCATCCAAGTGGTTCCAAATTTCAACTGTGAGTGCAAAAACGAAAATTTACGACAGTATACATGTGTCCTGAAAGGAACGATGTTTATTTAGTATGCGGGTTTGTCGAGTTGCACGTGCGCTACCATAGAGAAGGATGCCGGATGACGTGTGAATGATCTTGTGTAGAAAGATGATTCGCTTCCGTGTGCGCCTATGTTTCAAATTCTGTAATGATAAAATGTGAGCACATGGTCAAACTAAAAAGCTGCGATTATAGCGGCCATAGATGAATCTGATTGCCTTTTTCTGAACCGATTCCGAACGGTCAGTGTCACGCGGAGTGAGGTGACTAAGCAGTTTATTCCAGTATTGGGCGAACCATTAATTTTTAAGCAGTTAATTGAGCTTCCTTTGTTGCATTTTTTTTCGTTTATTTAATTTAACCAAGTTTCTGAAGTGCTTTTTTAGCAATGCGATTGGTGTGAGCACGCTATCCGGTGCCCCTAATAACCGACCGTTCGGACCAGAGCTGTCAAACGTACCCCCCCCCCCCCCTTTTTTTTTTCCCTCCACTGTGGAGTGCATCAAAAAGCGGAGTTTTGAGAAGTTAAATCTGCTATTTTGTTCAGCTTTTGATCGATGTGTGGTGAGGAGCTAGACATCATTTCGACATATACAACAGGATAGTTGACACCGGCTTTTTGTTCTCGTTATCTTCTTCTGTGTTCTTGTATGCACGCCTTACTTCTACGTTGAATCCCTACCAACTAACGCAACTTTCTTTCGTCCTAACGTAGTGAGATAAAAAAATAATAAGGCGAGCATATACGGACTCGAGAGAACAAAACAACACAATGACTACCAACTGAATAAGTGCGCTGCGGAGGAAAACACTAAGGCTAATCTGCGCATGCGCAGGTATCGTAGTGCCACCTGTCGAGATGGCACACGTTGGGGCTTATTCCAGAGATAACTGTTAATTTAATTTCGTCTTTACGAAAGTTAATCTAAGGCTGGTATGCGCTTCCTCTGGTATTGATATGCCAGGCGTCAGCCGCGGGTGTGTGCCGTGCGGCCTACGCGAAAACTATCATCATCATAAACGGGTATGTGCCACAGAAACTGGGTGAATCCCACTACTCACCACCGGTCCACTAAAAATGAAGAAGGCAACAGTTAGCCTAACAAATGGCCGCGAAGCGACGGCAGCGGGCCGATGACCATGAGTACGTACAACGACCGAATACTAGGTAACGCTAATGGCAACGGCGGCTGCCAGAAGACCCCGAAGCAATGGATGGCCTACGTCAACGACGACGTGTCCGTAGATCCACGAGAGGTGCGAACGCTTGGTTTCAGCGCGAGGTTCTGTCTCTGCAGCTTAGACAACCGTCTCGTGTCTTTGTCTGTCTGTGGTTTAACTCGAACCTCTCTGCGCTGAGAATCAATGTAGAAAAAGCCTAGAATCACCTAGCTAAGGCCTAGAAACAACTTAGAAGCAGCCAGATTAGTCCTGAATCGTCAAGTATCGCTGTTTCAAACCTTGCACGGCCTAGTGCAAGCTTCGTTGATTTTTATGAATTCTCAATGATTGCTGGGTATTTACGCGCTAAAACCCTGATATGGTTATGAGGCACGCCGTAGAGGAGGGCTTCGGCAATTTCGACCATCTGGGGTTTTTGACGTGCAGTGAAGTACACGTGCCTCTAGCATTTCCGCTTCAATCGAACCCGCGACCTTCGGATCAGCGGCCGAGCACCGTCATGACTATATGCCACCGCGGCGGCTGTTGAGTTCTTACCAAATGGTTGAACTTTCTGTACTTCTAAAGTAGCGAGCTTCATCTGAGGAGATAATGGATAGTGATTCGGCAGTAAGGCACAAGCACTGTACATCAGGAGACAACGACGTAAAAGATCATTTTAAAAAATCAGTGAAATAAAAGTGATCCAAGTGACTCACTCTGGCCGATTTCCGCGAAGATCAGTAAGAACTCGAAACGGCCGTTTCTCGGGAAACGCGCCGGCGTTTATAATAAACTGCATACGCTCGACTCTCGTTCCAAGTTTTCGGCCCGTTTCGTACGTTCCCCCCTCGAGATCGGAAAATAAGAAAAAAACAACAACAAATAAATGACTCGAAACGTGGATGATTTCACTGGAGAACGCGTGACGTCAGAGACGACGCGCAGTTGACACGACGTCGCTCGGGAGGAAATGAAGGCAAGAATGAAAACTCCGATCACGCGCTTTATCCTTTTTCTTTTTTTTCGTTCCTTTTAATCTGTTGCAATCGCCGGTGAAAGCGGAGGTGCGTGCCGAAGGCCTCCGGACTGACCGGTCCTGTTTCCTTTTCCTCTTCAACGTGCTGGCCATGCATTGGCGAGCTCACGTGAGATGCATGTTGTTCACTCAGCTGTTGGGGCTGCTCCGCGTGTTTCTCTCTTTAGGGGAAATCGTCGTCGGTGCACCGGCTTCTCGAGTTTGGCATAAGGGCCGGCCTTTGCCCCTCCGTTGAACGAGCGGGTGCCTTATTAATAGCACCGGCCAGAGGATAGTACGCGAAGTTTTCACTTTCACGGCAAAGCGAATGTTCTCAACAAGATGAGGCATTTTTTTTCTAAATATCTGGGGTTTAACGTCCCAAAACCACGATATGATTGAGAGACGCCGTAGTGGAGGGCTCCGGAAATTTTGACCATCTGGTGTTCTTTAACGTGCACTGACATCGCACGTTACACATGTCTGCTGCAACAATAACGACCACAACCTACACTAAGTGCAATTACAGCACGGTCACCTTCCCCTCCGCATGCTTCGCATAACATCGACTCCCATATGGTACGTGGGATCTGCCGAATGTTTTACCCAAAAAGAGTCGTGCATGGCACGCATCTTTCAGTGGCTCTATACAAAGTCTTCAGACGAGATGGACGTATTAACTGGTAAACGATTTATGCAATCAAGAAAAGATTAGAACACTGGTAAGAAAAAAAAGAAAAAAAAGAAACAAGGAATAAATTTGTATATCCAAATTTGTGTATGCAAGGGAACATCACTGAAGTAGATTCTTGTATCGAGAAATAAACGAAGTAAATAAATGAAACAGGTATTATTCTGGAGTGCAGGAAATGAAAGAACACCTTATGGTAAATAAATAATTAATTAATTACTAAACGTCCGCCGCGGTGGTATAGCGGTTAAGGTGCTTGGCTGCTGACCCGAAGGTCGCGGGTTCGATCCCGGCCGCGGCGGTCGCATTTCGATGGAGGCGAAATGGTAGAGGCCCGTGTACTGTGCGATGTCAGTGCACGTTAAAGAACACCAGATGGTCGAAATTTCCGGAGCCCTCCACTACGGCGTCTCTCATAATCATATGGTGGTTTTGGGACGTTAAACCCCAGATATTATTATTAATAATTAATCACTAAACAAATAAGCTTCTTCTAAGTCTGGCCCTTCTTTTAAATCTGGACCGAAATAACTATGGACACAAATAGCTTTCCGAACAGCAAATCCTACTGCCGTGTACTGGCGCTAATGTGAACACAGGGAAGCTTCAGGGCAAGGTTTTCATAGTGAAACGTTTGAATGAAACAGATTGCGAATGTTAAAAAAACAAGTATTACATCCAAACATCGAGTCGGTTGTGTAACGCCTGAACTATGCGCGATATCAATAAAAAACACTGATTTATTTGTAAGCGTTTATTGGGGTCACCTTCATCTTTCCTCCTCTTTTCTGTTTTTTTTTTCTTTTTTTGTCATTAGAATGTTCTTTTTTCGGGCCGCCTACGTGTGTATCTTGCATTTCTAAATAAAATGTGAGGTCTATGTATAGTCCACGTAATAAAATAATCGCCAAAAGTACAGAGATTTCATTAGTTGATACTTTAATGTAATCTTGTTACGAACTTGTCATTTGATCGGCTGAAGAGCATGGAAATGATAAAGGGCTGTTATCAGCTGCCGTGTGATGAACTGATAATGAAAGTTATGGAACGTGCGAACATCAGGTCACCGCATGCACGTAGGCGCGTGGTACTCTGGTCTTTGATGTGGATGATTGTTTTGATACACATATTGTGCGACTCTGGCAGCTTTATTGGAACAGCCAAAAGGTAGCACGACAAAAATAATAAATAAAATGACGCACACATGACGTAGCAAGCGATCGTTATTCGTCACGTCGGAATTATTGTGATATTTTTACTATTATTCATTGATTTTATATCGCAATAAACGTCATGGAAAAAACAAGACAGGGGCTCCGAGGCTGCTGATGAAAGGGGTAGGGGTAGAGAATGTTGATCGTGTGCGTGAAACTATAACACAAGATACGTGGCTAAAATTCAGAGGATTTGAAAAATGCAACGACAATAACTAAGCATTGTTGACGCTATTATATATAGAAGCAGAGTCCTTCGAGGACTCTGATAGAACTACGATTTCACGCGAGAGCAAACCATTCAGAATGTCGGTGAAGAAATTGCAAATACGCAAGCGAAATTCATTGGCCGATTATTGCCCAAACGAGACGCAAATTCTTGGTCAGCAGTTTATCCTTTGCCGGTATAGCCTTGAAGATATATTTTTCGGGCTAAATATAGTTTGGTAGCTGGAAAGAAACGCGGAATATGTCAGCTAGCGTTGCAACGAGCACGGCTTGGTGTACCTGACGAGCGCTCTGACAATGGCGGTTAGATGTGCGCAGTAATTTAATCTTGAAAAATAACACGAGCGAATTAGAAAAACGACCAACCAGCACACCATGGAAAGAATGCACGCACACTCATGGATACATATGTGTCCATAAAATAGCGATCCATAGATAATATCCACAGATCCATAAATATATCGATCCATAAAATAGCGTTCAAAATGCAAGAAATAAGTGTAAAGAAAAACAATGCCGTGTCTGTTGGGTAGTCAGCCTGTGCTATTCCGCGTGACTAAAAGGGCAAGGACTTTGTGACGTCAGACGTGATCTCAGCGCGCCCTCCAGCAAGCTTGCACGGTATTTCTGAAACTCTGCATTCATCGCATGTTTGCCCCGGCCCGTCTCCTTAATCTAAAGATAAGCGATAGAGTGGTAAAACAAGCTTTCCCAGTCTCGTCTGAGGCCCTTATTAGCAACGCAGCGTCGTTAACGTGCAACTCCGGTACGTTTGTCAGTTTAGAAATGAGACGGATAAGCTGTGTTCGAAGTCCGTATACACCGTCGCTTGAACTGTCGCTTCCCACTTTCGTGTTTGGAAAGCGAAGAAAACGGAGAGTGCTTGGAAAGGATCGCGTTTGTCATTCATGACTCATCGATTGGCAGTGCTGCTTTGGAAAGGAGCCGACGTCTCTGTTTTGGCGTCGTCGCAATTCTGTGCTCTACGTCTTCCTGGAACGCATAACAGTTGAGGTGACGCTTTCGGTGACGCTCAAGTGTGCTGTCACGATGCTATCATAACGCATTATACATAAGCGCAAGCATTATTGGGTGCATTATACGGAATGGGCACGGTAACCTTCTAATGCGGGGTACATTACTGGCCTACTTACCTCTGAAAACAGTTCGACGGTAACGTAACACCTTACGTATCGTAGAGATACGTGGGGTATTATGCAGGCATATGTCAGTGCTGTGGTACTGCAGAAAGCAGCACAGTCGGCGCAGCAAGTAACCATGTACCGTACAGCCTAGTGATGGCTAAATTACGGCTAATGTCGGCAAGAGATATGACTAAATGACGACAACAGTGCTGACTAGGCAGATTTACACGGTCGGCGTATACCATAATTTCGCGTAATGATCTATTTGTGAAAGTTTATATATAAAAAAGCCGGCAGATCCCACGCACTGTGGGAATCGATGTAATGCGAAGCAGCCAGGAAGGAGCAAATCCTGCTTTACATAATTTGCATGTAATGTTTGACATGTTAGGACCTGTCATTTATGTTCGTCATACAGTCACGTCGCGCAATACCAATGTTGGTGTATATCAAGCTAGCGAACTGGACGCAAGCGCACCATGAGCGTGGCATGTAAATGGGGTTGTAGATGACACGCATGCCAAGATTTTCATGTTAGCACCTGCCACTTATGTTCGTCATACAGTCACGTAACTCAATACCAAGTTTGGTGTATATCAAGCTAACGAAACGGGCGCGAGCGCGCCATGAGCGTGGAATGCAAGTCATGTCGCTCATGACATGTCATGATTTCCATATTACCACTTGTCATTTATGTTCGTCATACAGTCACGTCACTCAATACCAAATTTGGTGTATCTCAAGCTAACGAAACGGCCGCGAGCGCACCATGAGCGTGGCATGTAAATCATACTTTCCATGACAAGTCAGTCATGATTTTCATGATATGACCAGCCATTTACGTTCGTCATAGTCATGTTATGCCATACCAAATTTGGTATAAATCCCATTAACGATACGGCCGGGAGAGCACAAAGACGTAGGCGGGTAGATAGATAGCCAGATAGATAGATAGCTAGATAGATACGCTCAAAGTCGCCGAAGTTCGCTAAGAAATGCTTCGCATTTAAAATAGCCACCATTAGCAATTGCGCGCTTGGGCATGCTATGCACTAGGCTTCACTGTATCTTGGCTGTTGTCGTTTTATCGCGAAGGAAATATCCCAGCCAACATTGTTGTCTTCCGTCGATTTCGAGCACTCGAAGTTCTACAGCTGATTGCGGCTTGTTTGCTGATGGTGCAATAGACTGCTTGTTTATGATTAGTGAAAAAATGAGTGTAACTGTGCTTTCCCGAACGGTGTCATTCAGACGAAGTCATTGATGAAATACAAAACAAGGAAAAAAAGGCGTAAATTGTAAGAGAAGGAGGAAGGAATGTTAGTTAAACTTTTGCCTTAAAGACTGAAGTACAGATCAGCACGTATGCACCTTGTCAATGAAGGCACTCTGGGCCTTTCTGGGCTGCTGTGAGTATGCGTGACCCCAAAAAATGTAGTGCCGGGGCTATAACGTAAGCTCTTGTACTCTCGTGCAACAGTCGAGAAAGGAGGAGACCCTTCTCCCCGTTGAAGATGTCTACAGAATGATAAATGCGTAGTTTGAATCCAGGCCCGGCACAGGAAGCTGGGCCACGAAAGCCTGAAAGAAGTCGCTGGATGGGTCCGCCAACATTTCCAGATATTGCTGGTCTGGAGAGGGGTAAAAGAAAAAAAAAGCAGAAAAATAAAGTGCGCAGCTTGCACCAGTGGCGCAGGGCTGAAACCAGCAGCGGAGCTAGCGTTCGACCTAGCTAAGTCTCACTGGTAATGCCAAGTTCTTACTAGATATACTAAGTTTTTTGCTGGTCGTAATAAGTATGACTTGACTTGGCTATTCTTCGGTTTCGGTTGGTTTCCCACACTATGCACGTGTCACGTGGCAGGAACATGTCACGTGACTAGCTGCGTAATGTTACGTCATTTTAGTCGCGTGACTAGTTGTTACTCGATGTTACGAGATTTTAGTCACGCGCCTAGTCATTACGTGATCTTACGTGATTTTCAGTCGCGTGACTACTTATTACGTGATATTACGCGACTTTATTCACCTGGCTTGCTGCTACGTGGTTTTTGGCGCGCGAATAGCTGTTGTCACGTGAATAGCCGTTGCGTGGTTTTGGCTGGAAGATGTCATGGGATTAGCTCTTACATGAGGTTATGTGATTTTAGTCAAACGGCTAGTTACGTAGTACATGGCGGGAACGTGTCACGTGATTGGCTGTTCCGTGATGCGTACGTGATTTCAGTCTCGCGAGTCGATGTCACGCGATGCTACGCGGTTTTTTAGGCACATGACTGGTTGTTACGCTATGTTACATTGACTTTAGTCGCGTGACTAGTTGTCACATGATGTTACGTTGCTGTTCGTCACGTGACTAACGTTACGTGATTTTAGTAACGCGACTAAATGTTGCGGGATTTACGTTATTTTTAGTCATGTGAGTAGTTTCGTAATACGTGATTCCAGTCATGTGACTAGTTACGGGATAAGGGGTTTTTAGTCACTTGACGGTTGTTACGTGATTTTTACTCCGTCCCGTGTCTAATTGGTTGAAGATGTTACGTGATCCTTAGTCACGTAACAGACTCGTCCATCATAGTTATTGCACTCCACGCCGGACCAATCAGTGCACGAGTTGTGGGAGCGAAGCAGAAGTTGAAGAGGACGAAGCGAGCGCGTACCGGTTCATGATGATGATAATTCCTGTTCGCACTACCCGGCGCAATGAAACGCTTTAAACGGAAAATATACTCGCGCGGTCTCTTATGTATTAACCTAAGATGACTCGATTGCGAAATCCTTTATCACCCTTGCCTTGCATTAAGGATGTACACAGAAGCACAGAAAGAAATCGGCGAACCTACAGCCTTCGCTAATTAGGATTTGTTAATTAACTATCGCTACTTAACTCGCTATTCGCCTCATTTGCTTTGATTGTTGTCATATATATTTGCACAAGCTTGCTTTCATTCGCTTTTGTATGGCTTGAGCTGCCCTAGACGTCGCGTAATCTTTTTTTTTTTTTGCTTCACTTCTCTCAGGCCGGCCTTTCTTTCGCATGAGACATATCAGACTTTCGACTTATATGTGAGACACATAAAGGCTTTCACCCTATACGTCTCATGCTAAAATATATTATATATGAAAACTACTGAGTCTAAAAAAAATGGATGGCAGGTTAACCTGAAGTAGCCTCCTGTTAACTACCGTATAATGCTCCGAGGAAAAGTCAAGGGAAAGAAAAAAAGTGAAAGAAGCAAAGAGTTACCATCACTGCGCTTACGTGGGATTCCCCACAGGGCGTAGACAGAAATTATTTCTGGGGGGGGGGGGGGGGGGGAGGCACCTCCTTGATCTTAAGGGGGGGGGGGGGGGCAGGCAAATGGTCATTTTGCGCTCTGTATGCCATGGCGAAAAAAAATTTCGGGGGGGGGGGGGGGGGGCACGGGCCCGGTGTGCCACCCCCTTGCTACGCCACTGGTTCCCCGTTACACCTGCAATCGTTCACCTAGGCCAGTTGATTCCGTAAATTGCAGCAGTGAGGTGGAGAAAGGTTGATCAAGGCCCACCTGTGCGCGTAGCTTTAGATAGCGAACTCTGCTGTGTCAATCGCATTTGCGCAACATAGTGTTAAACCCGCGATAGAGCGCTGTATTTGAGTAGCGAAACGAGCTAAAGCAACGAAAACAGGGATATCACGTCTCATGTTTCTTCAGGCGGGTCGGGAAAGGCGGGAGCGATATACTTATAAAGCGCCCGGGACTCGCGAACTCGGAGCGACGCGACCTTCCCTCTCGACTCGTCTTGTTTGCACGTGCTTCACGTCGCAACTGTCACATCGATCCCGTCGCGAAAACCTCGCGCCTTTATCGAGTGTTCCCCGATGTTGCAATCTTGCTCAAAACGAGGCATCCCCACCCAAAAAGGGACAATGTGCCGCGCCCAATCGGCTCGGCACTCGAGCTACTCAAGGGTTTCACCCAGTATACGCGTCGTCTCGCGGATATCTTGGGGAAGGTCGGTCGCGCATTTATGTCCTTTTCTTCGCCGCCTATTCGGTGACACGAATGTACTTGAGCCGCGCGCGAATGAAGAGCGGATGACCTAGCGAGGCATTGTTTCTCGCGAGCTGCGCGCGTCCTTGCACTTCTTCGGCAAAGCGACGCTTTTTTGTTCCTTTTATGCGTGTCCCGGAGCCCTTATTGGGTCACCTCGATCGGAGTAGCAGTGTCGCCGCTTATTTACTCGAGCAGCTACTGTAACAGCGCGTCCTAAGTTTCTTTCCGAGAACCGAACACCATAGGCGTGCGCAGGGTTCCCCTTCAGGGGGGTCGAAGGTTCGTCGCAGCGCCCCCCCCCCCTCCCTGCGCCCCCCCCTCTCTTAAGTAACTCGGGGGGAGGGGGGGGGGGGGGGGGCCTCTGCCACCCTCGTGCGCACGCCTATGCCGAACACTTTTACGACGATAAAAAGAATTCGTACGCTCAGATTCTCGCCTGGTCCGCCGCGGTGGTGTAGCGGTTACGGTGCTCGGCTGCTGACCCAAACGTCGCGGGTTTGATCCCGGCCGCGGTGGTCGCATTTCAATGGAGGCGCAATGGTAGAGGCCCGTGTACTATGCGATGTCAGTGCACGTTAAAGAACACCAGATGATCGACACTTCCGGAACCCTCAATAACGGCCTGCCTCATAATCATATCGTGGTTTTGTCCCGTAATACCCCAGATATTACTATCATAGATTCTGGGCTGCTTCGCTGCGCTCCATCGAAATACCACCGCCGTGGTGCGGGTGTCGAACCTGCGCCCTCGAACTTGAAAACATGGTCGCTATAGTTTTGTATTCCGACAAAAACCAGGTCAGCGAGCTTTGTCCTAATTTCGCGGTTCACGCTTGCAACGCCATTTGTTGGCATTCACGATCCCCGATTTTCTCATTCTTCTCGCATATGTATGCGTCGGCAGCGCTGTTATCGTCAGTAAATCAAGTTTTGCAAATGGCCCGCGTAGATACGGTGTTTTGTATGGGTTTGTGAAATAGGCGCTTGCGCCCTGGCGTCCATTCTGGCTTGCGCCTTAAGTCAGTTGCAACTCGCCTTATATGGCACCTCGTTGTGCCTTATTGAAAACCACTGGACACTACACACGAGAATTTTTTCCGCTGTTGCCTGCTTCAGCGTCGCCTTGATGGGACGACTTGTATTAATATTTTCTCGGAACGCGCGGTAAGAAATGCCTCCTCTTCTTCTTCGTTTTTTTTTTTTTCTTTCTTGAGATATGACTGATTTCACAGGAGTGACTTAATGCTAAAAAATGGCACAGAAATAAGGGTAACGCGTTTTGTTGTTTCCACAATGAAAGAGAAGTCTGTCAATCAGCTCGTGTGAATAATACCACGAGAGAGAGAGAGAGAGTGATAAAGAGAAGAGGAAGGCAGGGAGGTTAACCAGAAGGTAGTATCTGGTATGCTACCCTGCACCGGGGTTGGGGAATAGGGGGGTTGAAAGAGAGAGAGAAAAAAAAATAATACGGAAGAAAAAACGCAGCCACACACACACACAAACACGAGAACCTTCCGCTCAGAGTCGTTCTGATGGGCCAGTAGATCGCAGGAAGCCTAATAGTGCTTGTAAGGCCTTCGTCTGCGATGTTAGGTCTGAACGATGTCGTAATAGTCTTTCTTCAGATAGGGGCTGGTCGTCTATGTTGTTGAAGGCCTGAGAAAGAGCTTGTCTCTGTGTGGCATTTTCCGGACAGTCGCACAGAACATGTCGAATTGTTTCTTCGTCGCCGCAATGTTCACAGGCGGCGGTGTCGGCCATCCCTATACGGAACGCATACGCCTGGGTAAACGCGACGCCCAGCCATAATCTACACAGAACGGTAGCGTCACCTCGGCGAAGCCTTGATGGAATTCTAAGGCTTAACGTGGTATCGCGGAAGTGCAATCGTGCATGCATGAAGTGGGGCTCATTCCAATTTGATGTTTTGCAATGGCGAGCGAGCATGCGGAGCTTCCGAGCAGCGTCTGTCCTCGAAAGAGGTATCAACAGGTCGCGGTCCACTGTATGGCCTGAACGGGCAGCTTGATCGGCCTATTCATTACCGATGATGCCACAGTGACTAGGTAGCCACTGAAATAGCAAACAGATAAACACATATATTGATATAGATGACAGATGTCAACATATCGATACAATATGAAACATTTGCCGTATGACCTCTTGTTATCTTCCTTTTATCTGTGAACATGTCATTGTTGTTTGTTGAGAAACTGGTGGCACAGTGACAGCAGCTTTATATTAATCGAAAAAAATCGATTCACTGTTGTCTTCTTTCTTCTTGAAAGCGCAGGAAAGGACGCCTGTATACCGAATTTTGGCATATTTAATGAGATGTGGCTTTTCTTTTTTTAATTTTTCGCTGTTCTGGACTTGCTAAACCACAATCCTTCAGAAACTTACGTTTCGTTCCCGCTCACGAATTGTTAGACTCAGAAGCGCGAGTAGCGGGCATGTTCATATCGAAACCGCTCGATTGCGTACAATAATTGACAGAAGTGGGTCGCTTGTTTTTACTAGACAAAGCCGCAAGGATTGTTTGTGTATACTGTTTCGACGGCGTTTGCATTAACCAGGTTCATTCGCCAAATATTTGAAGTTCCAAACAAAATGGATTGTTTTCTTCGGAAGTCAAAAGATTTGGGCGTATGCCAATTTTTTTCTATCTATCTATCTATCTATCTATCTATCTATCTATCTATCTATCTATCTATCTATCTATCTATCTATCTATCTATCTATCTATCTATCTATCTATCTGTCTGTCTGTCTGTCTGTCTGTCTGTGTGTCTATCTATCTATCTATCTATCTATCTATCTATCTATCTATCTATCTATCTATCTATCTATCTATCTATCTATCTATCTATCTATCTATCTATCTATCTATCTATCTATCTATCTATCTATCTATCTATCTATCTATCTATCTATCTATCTATCTATCTATCTATCTATCTATCTATCTATCTATCTATCTATCTATCTATCTATCTATCTATCTATCTATCTATCTATCTATCTATCTATCTATCTATCTATCTATCTATCTATCTATCTATCTATCTATCTATCTATCTATCTATCTATCTATCTATCTATCTATCTATCTATCTATCTATCTATCTATCTATCTATCTATCTATCTATCTATCTATCTATCTATCTATCTATCTATCTATCTATCTATCTATCTATCTATCTATCTATCTATCTATCTATCTATCTATCTATCTATCTATCTATCTATCTATCTATCTATCTATCTATCTATCTATCTATCTATCTATCTATCTATCTATCTATCTATCTATCTATCTATCTATCTATCTATCTATCTATCTATCTATCTATCTATCTATCTATCTATCTATCTATCTATCTATCTATCTATCTATCTATCTATCTATCTATCTATCTATCTATCTATCTATCTATCTATCTATCTATCTATCTTATCCATGTCTGGGTGCTCTCGTGGTCGCCTCTTTAGATTGGAGTAGACCAAAATTAGTATGGGAGGGTAAAAGGGCTTGACGAATATGTCTAGCTCGTCATGACTAACGTGAACACCCCGTCGCGTACGTCGTCAAACCCTTTCCTCCAGACACGTGTGGCACATACCCGTATACCACGGGCCGCGGTATGCGGGTATACGTCACAGGTGATTGACGGTTTATATCTACCCAGGAACGGCGAGAGCAGACATTGGTAATTTAAATGTGAGAGCGTCTAGAAAAACTGACATTGGCAGCGTATACCCGACGAATGCAAAGAATAAATACGAAAGTCCCAGCAGGAATCGAACCCAAGCATTCTGCGGGGCATTCAGGTATTCTACCACAGAGCCACGCCATGTCTTGAAAGCTGCTTTGGAAAAAGACCCTATGCAGGCGTAATGTTGGTGAAACGTCATTTGTGGTTGCAGTGCTGGCTATCTAATTTTATTAACATTACATAGGTAGTCCTATGATACAGGCGTCACGTCGGGTTAACGTGAGTAGTATACTTAAGCGCCATCCACTGAAGTTGGTCTACGTAGCACCATCCAGGGCTACCATTCTCGCAAGCACTAGCGCTACATATCAGCTTACCGTTTTTATATAACCAGTTGTTTACCGCAACTGTAAACAAATGGTTATATAAAACATATTCAACGATTCAAAATATGTCTGTGCGTACAACGTTGGTACATATCTTTAGCATCATTTCGTAACGTCTTGCTCGAAAAAAAAAAATTACAGCACAGTCACCTTCCCCCCCCGCATGCTTCGCATGACATCGATTCCGATGGTACGTGGAATTTGCCGATTTTTTTTTCTTCGGAATCGCATAGTAAAACGACATACAGTTCCCGACTGCTGCCTCAGCACAGCCTGCCTTTCGAAGCTTGGGGTTCTTTACGCCCGCTTGTTCACTCCGAGGTAAAATGCGTTATCTCCAGGATCGTCAGACTCGAGTTGACGCGCCAAACCCACGGTCTCACCAAAGCGGAACGATACCGGAGTAGGTAAATCAGTTAACCTCACTATCAATGACCTGACATTACGAGAAAAAGAAAACTACGAAAAAAAAAACCATAATATGGTTACGATGGGATACATCATTGAGTGCTACGGTGGCCACAAAGTAGTAATCGATATTCTTGAATTAAAGTAATTTCTCCATGTTAATCTATAGCGTGCATGTAAATCATTTTGCAATACCGTGTGACGTGATGCTCATCAACTTCGTTGTCCAGTCATGTAGGCAGAGATGAGTGTCAATCAGTATTTTTGTCGGTGGATGTGCGACGGCAGTGAGCCGTGGTCTCCGCGATTGGGTTGGTCCAGTCCAAAACACAATATGCCTCACAATGGATGAAAAAAAAAAAATGAAAATGGAGCGTTGAAGTGCGTGCCTTTGGTACGTGTCTTTGCGGGAGTGAAGTTGGGAAGCGAACGGTTCTTGAAAATTCAAGATGAGCCTTCGGCTGCCATCATTGCCAGAAGCCTGCGTAGCCATAGCCATCCTCTTCAAACAATTATGTACCCGCCGCGGTAGTCTAGTGGTTATGGGGCTCGACTGCTGACCCGCAGGTCGCGGGATCGAGTCCCGGCCGCGGCGGCCGCATCTTCGATGGAGGCGAAAATGCTCGAGGCCCGTCTGCTTAGATTTATGTGCATATTAAAGAACTGCAGGGGGTCAAAATTACTTTAGAGTCGTCCACTACGGCGTCTCTCATAATCATATCGTGGTTTAGGCGAGTGAAATCCAATAAATTATTATTGTAGTCAAACGTACACCGCAGCCATTTACTTCATTGACAGTGTAAACCCGGCGCGGTGGTCTAGTGGTCATGCTTGACTGCTGACCCGAAAGTCGCGGGATCGAGTCCCTGCCGCGACGGCTGCATTTAAATGAAGCGAAATGCCAGACGCCCGTGTGCTTAGATTTAGGTTTCGCTTTAAGGAACACTGTCAAAATTTCCGGAGCACTCCACTGCAGCGGCTGTCGGAATCACATCGTGGCTTTGAGACGTAAATCCCCAACAATTATTATCATTATCATTGATACTGTAGAAGCGTCGACGAGACGGAACGAAGCACTTGTCACGCCGCACGAAGCGAAGCAAACGTGCGCAGACATTCATTCAGTATGGCACTTATCGTGTGGCGACGGTGAGCTATCAGCGCAGTGCAGTTCTCGGAACAAGAACAGGTCAAACAGTGCTCACGTCTCTGTCGTCTGATTTCAACATGGCTTGGCGCCCGCATGTCGACGACGAAGGCTGACGAACCTGGCTGAATTATTGAACATGCTGTCAGAGGAGAATGCTGTGTCGAAAGCCCTTGTTACTGTCGATTGCGCAGGTGTTCTATGAATGGCTGATAGCGCTGAATGTTGGCACCCGCTCGCGTCGGTAACGTGATAATATATGAATATCTTACACTTACATTAGTGAAGTAACAGTGGAAGATATGAAAACCTAGAAACTCTAGTACCTTATGCGTCCGCCTAAGATGACTGGAAGGCGAAAGATAGTGGTTTCTTATTGGTTTCAGTCGATCGAATTCATCCCCCCCCCCCCCCAAAAAAAAAAAGAAAATTGTGTCTGCACCTAGCGCTTTTTTGCCTGGCCTGCGGGATCGGGACATTGCAAGTGTTCTGCACCTCACGTGCCTCCGGAAGCGGCCCACCTATGACAAAGTGACGATATCATGGTATGACGTCATCATGTCATGTCACGTTATGTGGTGTCACAGCAGTGACGTCACTGAATCATGACGACGTCACAAATGTTTCCAATCTGTGACATCATGACGAGGTCATGCGATGACGCCATCACGTGATGATTTTTTGCATCACTTGCGTTGACGCTGCCAACGCCAACGGTCAAATTTCGCGTTCTATGAGGCATCTAAGGCTTTCTCCTTTATATATATGACTATCTTATACTTGCATTAGTAAAATAAGATAGGTCATGGTAGACATGAAACCTGGAATTTTTGTTAATATGTGAACACCGTGAAGCTTTGGGCTAGTTGGTTTTGCATTATGAAGTAGTAACAGCGCAATATTCACACAGGGACAACAAAGAAGCTTCTTTGTTGTCCCTGTGTGAATATTGCGCTGTTACTACTTCATAATGTGAACACCGGCCGCGAACACACCTCATTGAGGCGCTATATTTTATTTGTGCAGCCTGTGATAGCGGAGGTCAAGTGGCTGTTGCGTTGTTGTTTTATGGTTAAAGCCTTATATTACTGCTCTACGTCCCGCGTAGCAACTTTGGCTAGCATTAATTTTCACTCTATGGAGCCGGTAGCCCCCCATGACACGCTTAAAACGAGAATGCATTAAGTCAATGACCCGTTATTTCGAACGAACATCCAGGATTAAGCTATTTAATGACCGAAATACTGCTCCATTCGGCAGTCTGGGAGGTTGCCGCGGCGGTCGCATTTTGATGGAGTGATATGCTTGATGGAGTGATATGCCACCTGGTGGTCGAAACTTCCGGAGCCCTCCATCACGGCGCCTCTTATTGCAGACTTGTACACTTTACCGTTACTGGGGGATAAAAGAAGAGGGAAAGATGAGGGGACTCGGCACGAGGCCACGGTTCCCTTCTGAAGACCATCACAGACACGTGATCGGTACAGAGCTGCATGCGATACGAAATGAGGTACTGGACACCTCGAGGTCATGCGACTGCTGGCTCTGGTCTGGAAGACTGGGTATGACCTGCTGCGCAAATACAGTGGCGTTTCACGTATACCGGCCCCGAAGTGAGCGTGATGCCACTGCCGCTAGAGTGTCATTCTATCTGTTCGCAATCAGGTCCCCAAGAAATGTGTTATTCTAGCCGCTTTCGAAACGGAACGGCTGTCTGAATAGCGTTCACGCGTAGTTGAGAGCGAGCAGGCGCTATCGTATGAGGCTGAAAAGCGCACTTCAATACGGAGTATCCAGGTCGATAGCGCCTATCGGCGGTCGTATTAGAACAAAAGTTAATAATGAAGCGTATCCCGCTATGTAACTCCCCCCTTTGAGGGTTTTAAGGGTGTTTTGAATATATAAAACGAGACGGCAAGGAGTTCAGAGCTGAGTTCACCGAGTGATTCCGCTTTTGGAAATTTATCGCTTGAAATGACAACAAAGACGAAGGAAGGGAACCCAACACGAGTGTTTACATTCTGTTGTAAGTCGCAGTCCGTTGATAACAAGCGCTCATGTTTTGTTCTCTCCTATACGTCTTCGGTCTCGTTTTAGTCCCCATAAACATGAACTGATGATGGATTCGCTTTATTCTCCCTCCTGGTTGTGCTATACGTTCGACGGTAAGCTAACGTGTCTGCGAGAAGCTGTGCATGTGACCGTATACGATTGCGCGTTGTACACTGCAAATTCTTGTTTCGCGACACTCAGACCGTCTTTCCGGAACAAACCTCACAGGGTCTCTCATGCATTCGCCGAAGACGACTCGAAGGCGAAAAACACCTGTTCCGAGTCAATGTATTAATCCCCCCCCCCCCCCTTTCCGAAATCTTGCTGCAGCTAACATGGTTTCGCACTTCCCCCAGGATCGGAGACGTTGCAAGCTCTCTACACCACACCTGGTACTGCACTACATCTGCCGCGGTGATGTAGCGGTTAAGGCCTGACCCACGGTGCAAGCATTTCTTGCACCGTGGCCTGGCCACACGTATACGCGTTGCAGCGTGTCAGCGCGTGGCTTTCTGACGCGGCGTCGCGCCCTCTCCCGACTTTAGAGAGAGGGCGTGGGGCTACACGAAGCTGCGCTCTCTCTCTTTCTCTCCATGGGGAGAGGGCGCGACGCCGCGTCAAAAAGCCGCGCGCTGACACGCTGACATGCTGCAACGCGTGCGTGTGGTCAGGCCTTAAGGTGCTCGGCTGCTGACCCGAATGTCGCGGATTCGATCCCGGCCGCGGTGGTCGCATTTCGATGGAGGCGAAATGCTAGAGGCCCGTGCACTGTGCGATGTCAGTGCGCATTAGAGAACGCCAGATGGTCAAAATTTCCGGAGCCCTCCACTACGGCGTCCCTCAGAATCATATCGTGGTTTTGGGACGTAAAACTTCAACAATTATTATTTTGCACTGCCTCCGTGATCGGCCCGCCTTTGACCAAGCGACGATGTCAAATGATGACGGTATCACGTGACGTCATGACGTCACGAGTTCTGGCGCCCTGTGACGTCACGATTACGTCATCGCGTGTTGATGATTATTTTTCATTACTCGTGTTGACGCCGACACCGCGGGACGCCACTGACAGTGAATTTTCGCGTTTGATAAGGCATATAATGCTTTCGCTTTAATAAATTTAGTGCCAAGAACGAGGTCACAGAAAGAGGAGGCCGTGAAGACAAGACGAGGACGTTTCTGTGGACCTTTCTCTAAGACTACGATATGGTGGAAAACCTATTATTATTATTATTATTATTATTATTATTATTATTATTATTATTATTATTATTATTATTATTAGTAGTAGTAGTAGTAGTAGTAGTAGTAGTAGTAGTAGTAGTAGTGATCAGTGGCTCGGGTGCTCGGCTGCTGACCCGAAGGTCGCGGGTTCGATCCCGGCCGCGGCGGTCGCATTTCGATGGAGGCAAAATGGTAGAGGCCCGTGTACTGTGCGATGCCAGTGCACGTTAAAGAACACCAGATGGTCAAAATTTCCGGAGTCCTCCACTACAGGCGTCTCTCATAATCATATCGTGGTTTTGGAACGTTAAACCCCACATATTATTAATATTATTATTATTATTAGTAGTAGTAGTAGTAGTAGTAGTAGTAGTAGTAGTGTAGTCGTGGTAAAGGTAATCGCATTGCTCAAATATCTGTTAAGTGTGGCTGTGGCGAAATTTCCCGTGTGTGTTCTGAGCGGTTTGTCCTTGCGTTTTTGTCTTTAGCGGTGGGTTATCCGCGTGAACACATTGTGCAATGTGTATTGAGATTCGTTCCGAAGATTGCGCGCCTTGTGATTGTTGAGCAACGTTCGCGCTTTCTATGCGATATCGTCTTTCGATAAGTTTTGGATGGAGTAGGCCGCGCAATCTCGTCCATTGCGTAAGCAAACGCTTCTTCTGACTCGGCCGTGCTCCGTAGGTTTTAAACGTTCCATAGCGAGCTGTTCGTTGGAATGATAACTATGTGCGTAAAAGAGAAAACAAAGAGAGAGAGAGAGAGAGAGCCGGCGTCGGTTAGGAATGCCAGAGTTCTTCCATTCGCATTGAGCATCTAAAAGAACACGTGCTTTCAAAGATATCAGTCTTCCTTCAATAAATCAATCTGTCGATAAGCAATTTCTTGATTGAGTTGATTGGCTTAAGCTGAAGAAAATCAGTGTCCCCGTTGACCTGCTCAAAACAGTTGCGATTTCCGATTCACATGTTGCAAACTTGCAAAACCCAGTTTAGGTTTAAACTACTTAGACGCTGAAGGAAGAAAAGAAGTATAAATTTTAAGGGCTCGTGTGCTTTGTCAAACACAATATTAATGAGAACTAACAAACAATGATGCCAAGGAAAGTACAGGGGATGTTGTTAGAAGTAATTGTAATATAAATGTGAAGAAAGAAAAGTGGACGAAAAGATAACTCGCCACCGGCAGGGTCCTGCCGGTGGCAAGTTATCTTTTCCGTCCACTTTTCTTTCTACACAATGACATTACAATTACTTCTAATAACATACCCTGTACTTTCCTGGCATCATTGTCTGTTAGTTCATTAGATGCTGAAGGCAGCATGCCTTTCAAGCGGGTCAGAAAATTGATTCAGGCCGACCTCTCATTTTTTTTCATAATAAACATCTCTTCCTCTCTCTGACGAGAAAATATGTAGGAGTGACTCGGGCGCTGTATCTCGCCCCCCCCAACCTTATTGTACATAGCGAAAAAAAAAAAATATCACCTTGTTCAACACATTGTAACAATCAGGCCCGTAGCCAGGGGGTTAGCGCTAGGGGCCCGGGCCCCCCTCCCCCGAAATTCTGATAGATGGGGGGTGTTTTACCGAAAATACGTAATCAAAATAGGTGTTTATCTAAAATAGTCAAGGTTTTCAGCAAGTGGGCCCTCCCCGCAAAAAAATTGAAGGACACTTTGTAAATTCCGAAGTGTGTTCTACGAATACCTGGGCCCATTGAGACGGGGTCGGTCAGAATGGAACGCGGTGCGCGCGTCTCCCTTCTTGCATGATTCGACACGCTGGGCACAGCGATGCTACTCAAGCAAAGCGCGAGCGCTGTAGAGTCCGACGCGACAGGCGTCCGTTGGGGCGCCCCGGCATCCACCTGCACCGTGCCAGTGCATGGACAGATGGACGGACAGATGGATGGACGGACGTGAGCATGAGGCATTAAAGGCTTTCGCCTTAAAATTCCTGCCTAACGGGCCTGGTAACAATGATGTGCGATAACTCCGTCTCTCCATTTAAAAGTATAATCGAAAGAAAACCGTCACGTGCCCTACTGCTTGCTCTTTTGTAATAACTCACCTCCTTGATTTCCGAGACCTTCACCTCACCTGATTTTTCATAACGCTGTCAAGCGCGGGCGATAAAGCAGTTGATCAATGCCCTGTGGGCAACGTCACGTGGCACGAAAGGGGGAGCGATACGTTTGTACAGATAAGACGAGCGTTCGGAAGATGTCACGCGAAGGGCACCGAGATGCGGTTAATTGGATCGTTTCTTATCTTTATAGATACAGCGCCACGCACAGTTCATTCGGTCCCATAGATTACGACTGTTGCGCTCCTTCATCAGGCGTCATTGTGTTATCGGGCCCAACGGTATAGTTCCGCAAGACGATCTTCGCGGGAGTTCGTGGGGCTAGAAGTTTTTCCCTTGAATTTTGAAAAAAAAAGAAGTCTGTTTCCCCGAAAGGGGAAGCAGTGAATGCGATAGCAACATGTCATAATGTTATAGCGCGCTATAAGGCTAGCAGCTAACTTTTTTTTATCCGATCTCGTGAAACTGCAAAACGCTGATGTATGGGAATACGGCCGCTTCCGGGAAAGAAGCGGTTTTCATGCAGTTTGTCCTATCAGTGGTCACAGCACGAAGCGGTGAGATGATAGCGCGTAGGTTGTGCGAGACGCGTTTGCTGATGCCTGCCGAGACAGCGCGCGCTCAGCGCTCGCGACCGCGCCCTTATAGTCGAAGTTCACAGGTGCGGATCGAGCCACACAGCGCCCCCCTACTCCCGCGTCCCGTCATGCTCCTTCGTCCACTGAAAGTCAGACAGGGGCTTCCCTTCTTGTTGAGGAGCAACCGACGGCACGCTTTGCACGTGGAGTGATGCCATCGCATGCACCCTACGTGCGATGGATATGGTCAGATTGTTTCATCTATGCTTCAGCCGTGTTTCTCGCTAGCGCTCGCGAGCTTTTACTCGCGGGCACAGCATACGATGCGCGTACAAAAGTTATCGATTTGGACTTCATACGAAACATGACGGTGACAATAAAAACCTGCACAGAGTGTCCATATGATTGTTATCGCAATAAAAAAATATACAAAAACCGTGGAAGAGGGTTGGCCAATTTTTCGGAGAGCTGTATCGTCTTCGCTGTAAAGAGTTCGTCCGTTGGAAGAATGAAATAATCCGGCGCCTCTTCCATTCGTTTCGTTCTCGCTTTCACTACAATTCTTACAGGCGATATGTCCTCGACACTTATTTCTTCATAAAGCACGTGTAAAATGTGAGCGCTAAGCGTTGAGCCCATCGAATTTCAAGCTTGTCAGCTACACTCTGGTATTTCACCTTGCGCAATCGGAAACTCACAAGACAGTGTGAAATAAGTTCAACGCGGACGGTAATCATGCGAGGTGAAGAAGAACGGGTTGGCGAATGCATAGCAAAGAAGGGTAGCTGACGATTCACAACTGATATTTGTCGTATATGGACCACTCGAGAATATGTGCCATAATTATGTAACCTGAGTCACGAAGAGCACAAAAAAAAACGAAAAAAAAAAAAAAAAGACGAGAAACGCCAGGAGAGCACAACGCGCTCGATTTTGTATTTTCAGAGGCTGCTTTGGGACCCTTAAAATGACAGGGCCTGTAAACAAGGACAAGAGAGTTGTCAAGACACCGCGAACGCTCCTAACCGAAGAATAGTACAGCGGTGGAAAAGCAGGTAGACAAAAGAAAAAGTAAAATATTAACGCAGCTTCGCGCTAGTGGTGCCAATTCCGAAGGAAGTGCGCAGTTGGGCAGCCTTCTTTCTTTCTTTCTCTTCGGTTTTCTCTTTCTTTCCTCTTCTCTTTCTTTCTTTTTCTCGGTTTCCTTTTCTTCTGCTTTTTTCCCTCTATTTTTACTGATTTCTTCCTCTCTCGTTATTTATTTCTTTCTCTTTCTTGCTCTTTGTATTTTGCCTATTTTTTTTCCTTTCTTTCTCTCTATTTCTATTTTTCGCTTGAGTCTTTTTTTTATATTTTTGTACATGGTATTGCCTGCGTTAGGCCAAGCGATGACAGCATACGACAATATATGACAACCCGGGCCCCTAAACTGCCCCGCCTTTAATATCATCATCAAGGCGCTCGAAGAACAAGAGGAAGAAAGCTTCTCCTTGGCGCGAGCGCGCGCTCAATATGCGACAGATGGCTTTACTATTAGCGGTTTTTCCTGCGTTACGTTAAAGCTACGACAGCATACGATGACAGCATGCGATGACAGCATACGACAGCCCGGGCCCCTAAATTGCTCCGCACTTGAAAACTCGCACACATTTCCCCCGTAAGGGCCCCCGGAGTAGTATGCGAAGCACTCGGGATCGTTCTTACGGTAAATCACCCGTGATATTGCCCACTCGCGCATGTAAATGAGTGACAACGCGTGTGTACAGTATATACAATGCGTTTTTGCCGTTGTTGTCGGCGTTGCCGCTTTACCTTTCGCGGGCGAGAGCGCGTTCCCGATCGTTTTCATCCATGGCAGAAAGAGAATTTGTGGTCTGGAACGCGCTTATTCTTCATCGTATTCAGCGTCATCGTCATCGTAATGACGTCATCGTCATCGTAATGACGTATAGTGGGTACCTTGCATGTGCTGTGCCGTGATGGTATAAAGAGAATGTGTGGTCTGGAACGCGCTTATTGTTCATCGTCATCAGCGTCATCGTCATCGCCATGGAGTATAATGGTTACCTTGCATGTGTTGTGCCATGATGACAGCGTCATCGTCATCGTCATCTGGCCAAGGCGGACAATGGGGGGACAGAGCTCGTTCTAAGATGCTTCGCATCTAATACTTAGGTGCGCGTACCCAGGCAAGAGGCGATACCTAGCAGTCAGTTGCGCGTGATGGTCAACGTGAGAGATAACTACTCACTCTCTTGACTTCACCCTTGTGTTTTCACGTCATGTCGTTTTAACATGAATACCTACTAACTAGCTCAGCTATGGTTATATTAAGTTTTTCATGGCCTTTACTGCTCTATTTATTTATCGACTTACTCGAGTAAAAAAATGTAAGGAAAAAAATGCATTAAACCATCTATATACATACATTACTTATGTATTCGATTTATCTATGCACAATGTAGTAGGCCCAATACTCCACGAATATGCTATCTAGCGAGTTGGGTCATCTCCCTTTAAGGCCGTAGGACTCCGCAGCGTTGAGGTCAGGCAGCACTCTTGAGACTTCTGGAGGAAAGAAAGATATATACGCCAACTTCCGGGAAGTTATTCTCGATGTGTCCATCTAAAAAAGATGTCCACAGTCCATTTCGGCAGAGCGCATCCAGTTACTAGAAAAAGCGGTTGGCCGGAATGTTTTCTCTTGAACGCGTCGATGCATCCGCCGCGGTTGTGTAGCGGTTAGGGTGCTCGACTGCTGACCCAAAGGTCGCGGGTTCGATCCTGGCCGCGGCGGTCGCATTTCGATGGAGCCGAAATGGTAAACAACACCAGATGGTCAATGTTTCCGGAGCCCTCCACTACGGCGTCCCTCAAATGATATCGTGGTTTTGGGACGTTAAACCCCAAATATCACAAATAAATAAATAGATAGGTAAATATATATATATATATACATATATATATATATATATATATATATATATATATATATATATATATATATATATATATATATATATATATATATATATATATATATATATATATATATATATATATATATAACCACGTCGATGCACCGAACCCGCCAACACATACCCGGCGTAAGAAGCAAGTGGACGAAATTTACAGGAACAGGAACTTGTCAAGTCTGAACTTGCATATGAATGTGTCCCTGATGTTAGAGAACGACGCAGGGAATGCGTATCGACCTTCACAGGTGCGTTAGACGGGCGGCCGCATTAAACATAATTCGATGGCTTACGCAATCACAATTGATACACAACCTCCGAGAGGTACGCCCAAAAGCGGAATGTGTGGGCGCTACTTTCGTTGCGTTGAAGCGCATTCCGTCCCTCTCATAAGTGCAGAGAGTTGTGAAAGCTTCGTGACATCAAAATGATGTTGCGGAAGAAGATCCGCAAACAAGGAGCGCACTGGTCACCAAACTCCAGCCAATCAGCTGCGGCCGAAATGGATAGTCCACTAGGGGGACACATCGACAATAACTCCCAAGCCATAAAAAATGAAGCAGGAACATGCTGGAAACTATGACCAGAGCTGGGAGCACGAGAGCGGAGTGGCGTCGGAGGAGGTTTGTTTGTGGACGCGAGGCGCGCGCGCTCATGAACCTTTCTTTTATTTTCACATGAGCTCACCAAGAAAAAGGTAAACAAACAAGAGCATGATGGGAATTGTGACATGAGCCCGAAGTGGTAGTGGCTTCAGAGGAGGTTGACTTATAGATGCTAGGCGTGCTCTCGACTATATTTTTCCCTATGGTTAAAGCGCATTCCGTTCCTCTAAATTGAGTCAAACGTTTTGAAAACTTCGTGACGTCATAATGACTTTCAAGAGGAAGTATCGGAAAGGGAGGGCGCGCAGCTGGCCGAGCTTCCTCCAATCAGCGGCGGCTGAAATGGAGAGTCCATTACACCGGAACATCGAGAAAAGCTTCCCAGTGAAGTGATGTATGCCCCGATTCCCCGTTCGGGTTCAAATGAAAGACTACCGGCGGCGCGCCGCAATTAGTGCGCGGCGGTGGCGGCGGCGTCGTCACTCTGGAAACTTCGGCGGCGGCGCGATCGGCGCGAGCAAAAACAGGCAGCGGCGGCGGCGCGGCGCGGCGGCGCACAGCTCTAGTCTGGAATTGTTAAGGTGCACTCCGATCTAAGCACACGGGCCTCTAGCCACGCGTGCCGGATTGATAGGTCCGCCTGTTGCCTGGGCATGCGCAGATAAGTCTCGTCTTTTGTCTTCGTTGGAGTGCGCTTAAAACAGCTATACCATAGATACATGTACGGCATGCGAAACGTAAAAAAAATGGGAAGGGTCCCCCCCCCCTCCCAGCTCACTTCCTCTATTAACCCCAACGTGTCCTATTTGCAAAGTAAAATGCGTTGTTCTTGCGATGTCCCCCTATTAGTATGCGTACCATTGTGTGTCACAGTGCGGCCATAACTATGCTATCTCGCACAGCAACTGGTATTTTGGAGACGGTAGAAGCATCAGGGCTAACTAGCGATTTACTGAGCCGGAAGGCAGGTTAGTGTTATAAGAAGTAAGCGATGTGTTTTTTGCAGGCAGAAAAACATTTGCGATGAATTCTGTGCGTACATACAGTCATACACGTTTTCTAGTTCTAGCAATGATCCATCGTTTCTTGCGGTGAATCAAATCTGTTTAGGTGTTGTAAGCATACGACTGAGGCCTGGTTCACATGTTTGGAGCCATGCATACACCACGGCTATTATCGGGTGTACTGCTAAGTGATGAGTGGCTGCTTTTTGTTGAAAGGTGCTCAATGCAAAGTCACGCAGTGGCTCACGGAAGTTGACCATGCCTTGCTGAAACCGAAAAAAAAAATACAATCGTAATTAATTAGATTTAGTTCCCAAGCAACCTTATGAATAATAAATTTGTGTACTTATGTTAGTTTAGTGACAAAGCTCCCGTTAGCGGTCGGAACAGTCTCGTTTGATGAGTAGAATGCAAGACGATGCAATCCATTCGTCAAAACGGAAATATAGTGATAATGCTGAGGAATGTTCGACGCCAGTATACATCTTCCGCGGGACGATTTGGTGGAAAAACACTCGCGAATCACAAGGACTGTGCTGACACTTCTCCGAACAGTCACTTATGTGGCAAGCTAAGTCTTGGAGTGCTGCTGATTGCCTGCTATCAGGTGAATGTGCCAGATTCGTCGAGCAAAAGCCGGAACGACCGCCGAACAGCTGTGACAATAAGAGGGAATCAAATGTGTATGTGGTTCGCCAAGGCTATCTCATAACGGGAACTCGACGGAAGCACCGGAGACATTTCACACGTGGTCGCAACTCGTTGCTCTGCGATAACACATCGTGTGCGCGTATATAGAACTGGGGCAACAGCAAACAGGCAATCTCGTAGCGTCTCATAATCTCTTAACATTTTATGTGATATCTGTTCAGCTCACCGAATATTCACTTGTGGGACTTCACATAAGGAGTAGGATGCAGCGTTGAATATGCGCGGAATAATTCGCATGCTTTAATCAGATACATAACTGGGAAGAACGCACAACACACGAAGGAAATGGTAATTATAACTGTGACTTTAAGGCACATTAAGGATTATTAACATGTTTCTTTGTGAAGCACAACCAAATGAATAAAAAAGACAGTGAGGCCAAGGAAAGCATAGGGGCATTAACTGTTGTCTTTAACTTTAGTGAATTGCTTATGGCGTAGTTTGAAATAAATTAATGTTGATGAAAAAACACACTTTGCGTCAACATTAATTTCTTTCAGTTTAGGTCAGGAAAGTTGTGCCATTGGATCCCACTGACGCAAAGGATGCTTTTTCGTGAACATTAATTCATTTGAATTTACGTCATAATTACTACCCTATACTTAAAGACAACTACTACGCCATGCTTTCCTTGGCCTGATTGTATTCATTTGTCGGTGGTTGGCCGACGCCGTAAGAGTACTCGTATGTTGCTGCGGGAGGCCTTCATCGTGCGGAGGACAAGAAATGTGCTCGCGCCACCGCCGACGATGGTTATTAGCGGTGCGGGAATCATGATACTGGCAAAGGTATCTTTTGGTACCACTTGCGACACGGATTAACTTAGATGGCGTGATGCTTTGCGGTCAGGTACTTGTACCACGTTTCCCAACGCGATGTACTATATGAGGAAAAGCTATCGTATAACGGCAGCAGTTTGCTCTAAAGAAGCGTTACGGCGAATCTCGCGCAAACCGGCTCGGCGAACCGGCAACGCAAACAAATGCTAAGGCACCATTGTCCTTCTGCTTCCGCAACCGTTATCGGCAATCGCGCAACTCCTGTAGGTGTGAAGCGTCTCAATGCGCCTGCGATAACGCGCACTCTAACACATAGAACACATAGAAAACAAAGCGCGCACGCGTGCGTGTGTGTGTGCTCTCAAGTGCAGAGTTTGCTAGTGCTTGTGGGATTTCCTCGGGAGGGCACGAGGTCCGTGCAAGAATATACCACGTCATTACATGCGTAGATGATGCGATAAGCTCTAATCTCGAAGTATAATGGAATTCCACTTGATCTTCAAGCATGTAAAGATCGAGAGGCTCAGGATCACGCTCTGGTTCGTCCTTCCGCTGCTCGTTTATAAACACTTCTCGACTGGCTTAGCGTGCTGTAGTCCGCTTGTCCTTTGTACTGCAATCGCGAGATAAATGTTATCTCCGGAGATCACGCGTTCGCTAATGCTTTGTTTGCATTCCGGCAATCGAGCACTCGCGGAAATGGGAGTACGTAAGGTTTGCGAGCGCTAGCCATATGAGGCGATTCTCGGGAACGGAGAGACACTCGCAATAATCCCTGGCCTCTCAACCCCGTTTTGTGATAAGGTCTGGTTTTGTGATTAACGTCAAGTCCATTTGATCGGCCTGCCCATTCAGTTGAACCAATTGAAGTGCTGCGAATAGTCTAACATGACGGCATATATTGGTACAGGGGGGGGGGGGGGGGGTCAAAAGTTCAAAGGCCACGCTGCCATAGGAATACATGGGATAGTGGCTGGTAACTTTTGATCAGCCCTGTACATGTGGGTAAAGAAGTCCAAGAAGTGGGTAAAGAAGGTTTTGGCCGCAGTTGAGGTCTGCGATCAACGTCACCTCTTTTGCGTACACACTGTTCAGAAAGTGCCAAGAGTAAACCGCGCTCTTATTCATATCATGTAGAACTTTGCGAGTGTGACATGACTTGGAAAGCACTATTCAGCATCTTACTCCTTCAGGGAGAGAGAAAGATGGAATTTATTCACAGAAAGGCAGAGGAGGTGTCATCGTTGCCTTTGGCACAGATTGTGTAGCTCATAGGTTCATGTATCTCACAACTGATAACTTGGAAATGGAAAGCAAAAGCAGCCGGTTCATGTCATTCCATATATCCACAAACTGTCACACAACATTAAGAAGATTGCCTCGAAGCACGATGTCCAAATAGTGTTTTCTGCACCATGCAAATTGTCCAAAATATGTGCAATGACAAGAAAGGACAAGCTGCCACAGTGCACAACACAACATAGGAACAGATTCACAGAGTGTGTGGCAAATGTAGTCTATGAAATTCCCTTGAGCTGCGGTCGCCGATACATCGGCCAAACAGGAAGGTGCTTCAATGAGCGTGCCAGGGAGCATAACCTGAATGTTAGAAATAAGTCCGGAGGATTTTTAGCGGAGCATTGCAGGATGTGCGGCTGCTCGCCGGCTTTTCCCGCTACAAAGTTTTTAAAGAAATCAAGTGACAGGACGGAGCGAGAAATTATTGAAGCTTTCTTCATTAACAAATCTTCTGACAACTGCGTAAGCAGGCCTTCCGTTTTACTGAATGACGACGAGATCGAGTATCTTGATGGTTTTATTTAGCTTCATCAGTGTTTCACCAATGCACATGTTCATGCTTTCTCCTTTTTCTTTTTTGTTCCTTTTCTTTTTCCTTCTTGCGCCCGCGCGTTCAATAAATATGCAATAAGTATGTCAGTTGTGTGCATTGTGATATTGCCGGTAGCCACGTGTAGATAATCGCCCATTCCTGGGTTTTGTGATTTTGGTTGTGTTGGTGAAAAGGCTCTTGAAAAGAGAAAAATCATGTAAGTATATCTTGGTTGATAAACCAAAACCACTTCTGTTCGGAAACGTGGCGTCATATGTCAAGTTTATGCGCATTTATAAGGTCAGTGTGGTGCAAAAATAAAACCAGTTGTAAGTCAGCGCTCGTGTGTGTTGCGTGTTCTCTGTCCTATGTCTCAGTCGCGCTGTCCCTTCCCATTTCCATTCCCATTCCCATTGATAACTTCGGCGTAGAAGGGATCGCATACTTCTATTGAGCAAAGTCACACGTACAGTAATGTAAAAAACGGCAGGAAGGGTAAGATATGGAAGCTTGCGATGAAAAAATGCGTAAACAAGGGTTGTGTGCTCAAGCCAACGTTTCGACAAGTGGACTTGTCTTCTTCAAGACTTGTAAGAAGACGGTTGAAAGAGAGGGTACAAAGCATATACACGCTAGCGCTAAGGAAATGAGTTCTAGCCTTGAAGAAGACAAGTCCACTTGGCGAAACGTCGGCTCGAGCACACAACCCCTGTTTACACATTTTTTTCACGTACAGTAGCCGTAATACGAGCCCGAACACGCCTTAAACGCATCATTGCTTCTCTTGCGCAGGGTTCTGTAGATACGTGGTTCAGATGCCAAGAATGGTATTGGTTTGATGTTTGTTCCTTCCTACGCATTCGATGTCTGCTCCTTGCAACCCGTGTTTAGTGTAGACTAGATAGGCATGTATAGATTCATCTTTATTGTTTGGTTTGCGTTGGGAGGAAACTGTATGTACACGTCCACATTTGCCTATACTGTTAAGACCGTATACGGCACGTTATTTTAACACGAAAGTGTTTTATGCCGGGGTCCACCAAGATTTGAGTGACGTATTTCCGTCACGGAAATGACGTCGAAAAAATACACATGATCAGAAGACAAAGAAAAAAAGTTCCGACAACGGGAGTCGAACCTACAACCTCCAGGTCCGCGACACGAGATGCCGGGCACGCTATCCACATACCTTGCAGGCGTTAAAAACAAGCCTTTTATATCTACCACTGTCCTCTCACAGTGGCCTTGCTAAGAGAAGTAATGCATTATGACCGTGAAATGCACGATTAGTTTCTTCAAAGCGTTGTTTCTCCGCGTCCGTCCCATTCGGCGTGTTTCGTATAGTAAACGTGCAATTTTGCCGACGCGTTAACACACTACCAGGTGGCGACCTTACCCCTAGCATCCACACTCGTAGCATCTGTCCATACCGAAAATAGCTGTGCGACGCGCGAGTGCGTCGCGTGGCCGCAACTCCGCGTCCCTAGCCATGTTCCTAGCTCACCCCGCGAAAAATCGCAGCCGGCCAACGGGGAAGACACGACGCGCGTTGCGTTTCCCTCTGGTCGGGCAGCGTTGTTCAGTAACTCTAACATGCCGCGAGTAGGCGACCTTAGCCCAAGTTCGGCGCCCAATCACTGACGCTCTTCTGGCTGTCGCACCGCTTTCAATGACTCCGCTCTCACCGTACAGCTACCACAAGCATCTATGACCACAAGGGTTTCTTTAATCATTCATCATAGACGTTAGCGGGTCAACGTGTATGCATCCACGTTAAAGGGTGCTATAAGTGTCAACACACCAATAGACATTGTGCAAGCTCTCTTATATCAATGTGCAGTAAACATTTGACTACTGCTGTAAGGACACGTTTCACTTTCGTGTTATACCGATTCCTATGACGGAGGGATCAACCACGTTTTTTGAAAACACTCACAGCCGAACTTTATCTAGGTCAGTGGTCTCAAATTTTCGACTGGGTGACAGTGGTACTTAGGTATATGAAGAGAGAGAAGGGAGGAAAAGGGTAGAAAGGAATGCCATACCGACGCGGCATCCGGTTCACTACCCTGATGTATAGATGACGCTAACGGAGGTAGATTAATGCTGCAAATTGGGCATATAGCAATTAGACCAACGAGACTGCAGGACTGCCCGCAGCCCTCGCATTGTCACCATTACCACGGTGCTCATAGCCTGAAGTTCGTACGATAATTCTTGTCTACCAGGGTTAAACAAAGTGCGAACACCCTGGACATTTCATAGAACAGTGACCGCCGATTCCTCGTACTAGGGATGTGCTAGAGTGATAACTTTTTTCTGCCACGTTGCTGAATCCGGAGGTATCAGAGGGTACAGCGTAGGGCGATCTATAATTGAAACTCGAATCGTAGCAGTATCTCATGGCGAACAATACGTGGAAAAGGGATCTGAGCGTCGTTCGAATCCTGGCGTGATAGCTGCTCTAAACTAAGTAGGTCGAGTTCCTTTCCCGGCTCATTAAGGCTTCTCATCTCGTCGTTGGTCATTGGACTCTGTCTGCCACTTGACACCGTATCAGCACTGAGTGTTCTACAGTATACGTGTAGAAAGCAACGCTGCATATGCCCTCCTGAACTTCATTGTTAAAAAGCAGCGCAAAAAGACGAAATACGAGATGAAGGAGAACACAGGACAAGCGCTGAAAGGATCGGCGCTTGTCTTGTGTCCTCCTTCATCTTGTGTTTCGTCTTTTTGCGCTGCTTTTTAACAATGAAGTTTAACCAACTCGCCCAGTTTTGTACGCTGTTGCCCTCCTGAGCGTACGCTCATAATCACCGAACGCACATACGTAACGCACGCGAAGCCACGAGTACTCTCACGCGTGGCACATCTCAAACTGCGGTTTTATCAGGAGTTCCCGTCACACGATTTCGGTAACTCTATCCGGGCCGCGCCGACATTCTGTCTCCTAAGCTTACGGTTGAACCAGTTAGAAGCACAGGGAATAGAATGATCGGCGAACACAGCACGTTTCTGTGCCATGTGTGTTGTATAGTTTGTCTACAAACTATACAACAAAGACCGTATAGTGTGTAGCCATTTAGTATTGCTGCCTGTTCATATTCATGTACAAGCATGCATACGTAACCGTACATAATCATTTAAACTTGCTGTTAAGCATCACATTTATAGTTAAGAAAACAAAGATGAAGTGAAAGTGGAAGAAATTACAACTCTTCTACCGAAGAAATGTATAGCGTAAAAGCAACACAAGAACGAAAAAGAAGGAACGAGACACGTGCCCGAACTTTCAACAAAATATTTATTGCACCCGAGGCACAAATATATATATTCAGGGATGATGCCCTCCCTCTGCATCAAGACGCCATGCCCAGAGATATACACCTTTTTCTCCCTTTCGTTTTGCCAAAATATACAAGACTTCACACGCTACGGCAGATTTAAGGAAGTCAATTCCGTATCCGACAGGAATGGAGGGCTAGCCCACTCGGTGCCCAACTTTGAAATTTTCGCGGCTTCTATTGTCACGGGAGGGAACAAAACTCTTCTTCATTTACTTTTTTTTTAAAATTTTTATTAGTAATATGATACTTATCACCAATTTGTACATTTTCATTTGTTTTCGTAAATAGTTCGTGGCTAATTCTTTGCTATAGATTATTTTTCTTTATATGTCTGCGTTTATGAGAGCAGCGGTCGGGAAGACGTATATTAGGAAAGAAAAGAAATTTAACGCACAGGTTCTATATTTCGACGAAAGCCTCAAGCTTTAATGGAAGCGAAAGATTGATAAGGGAGACTTGAGCCCGGGCTGTTAAACATCGCCGGATTTTGAATAAAGTTTCCATCCATCCATGGTTTAAGCGAATAACAAGCACAAGAACCAAATGAAACAGCAACGTAAACCACAATGATACTTCGGTGTGGGTCGGTTAAAACGATTACTAAACCAAGTCAGGAATCTTAGCGGGAGAATGGCTACTCCCTTGTCAGTGCAGACGACTGGCTAACGCAAAAAAAAGGGACAAACTTTATTCACGACAGGCATTGCTTGTCGCCTCTAGCCGTCGGCCGGAATCCCCTGAGACACGGCAGCAGCAAGGGTTTGACTGATGATGTCTTGCTGGACGTTAGGGTCTGGGCTGCGGAGCAGAGCCTCCCAGGATTCTAGAGATGCATCTTTCCTCGACACCTCCAACTTTTTTTTTTTTTGCAATATTTTAACGGACTCACACTAAAGTGCCACGGCGTGTATTGGTTTTGCAGTCTTTGGTACACGGGTTTGTTGTTTCCTTTAGTTACAAGTTACAACACCTCTATTAGTTTTAGTTGAAACACAGCGTTTGTCCAGTCAATTCTTTTCACTTTCTGTGTGTGTGCATTTTTCCGTGCGCTGATATCACGGATCAGTTATGACTCGCCTGACTCGTCACACTCGAGCTGTTTGCGTCACGTGATGATTGCGAGCAGAAATTTCTCGTCAGTGACAGGTTGCTTGGTCTCCGAGTGATAGATGAGATTAAAGCATAGGTTTCCTTCTTTGCCGTGGCGGTCTTTTTGAAGCTTTCGGTAGTCGGTTTAGATTGGGTTATAAAACAATCCTCATGTTTACATGTAGTCCGCGGGTTCCTCAACACCTTATTAATGAGAGATGATACGCTCCAGCCAGTGCACCGGCTCTATATAGTCGAAGACGTGAGGTTGTCTTGCTCTGCAGCAGTCTTCTAGCGCTCGATGTTCACACTCACACCTAGCATTCCTGTTATACTTCCACAGTTTCTCATAATTGTTTCTTTGTGTGTGTTTGTCAGATACACGAGAGAAAGAGAGGAACTTCGGAGAGAAAGGAACCATGAAAACAAAACGCAAACGCGTTTTGGTTTACAGCACAGGTGCGCCTTGTGTGAACGAAACGATCAAATGCATAGTGCACGGATGACGCGCTTTTCTGGCCCTGATCATACACCTGCAGACCGCCCCTGCACTCCGCGCAAAAGTCGATAAAAAAAATAAACATATGAAAGCGAACACCTGCCGACCGGCCGAGCGACCGACCGAGTGATTGGGTGAGTGAGTGAGTGAGCAAGCGAGTGAGCGGATGTGTGTGTGTGTGTGGAAGGGGGGAGGGGGGGTGTTTGATTCGATTCGAAAGACAACTTACTATCAAAGAGAGAGAGAGAGATATGAAAAGCATGGAGGTTAACCTGGTATTAGTAACCGGTTTGCTACCCTGCAGAGGGGTGGGGACATAAGGCCCGCAAAGAGGACAGAGGGAGAGAGGTAAAATTTTAAAAAAATGCCCCCACCTCCCCGAAGGGAATCGTGAGGAAATGCGAATGCATTTCTTGCGCCGACACCGACTTCTGCCATCGCCTTGAGAGGCGCCCAGCCAGCGAACGGTCGAGAGTGAGGCGCGAGCGGACGGGAGAGTGGGGCGCAGGGAGGAGAGAGAGCGAACGGTGAGAGAAGGAGCGGCGAAGCACTGCACCTACCCTCTCCTACACTCTCGCACCACATGCTCCGGTTGCTAGGGGCGAGGATAAACGCGCGCGCCCGCAGCTGTTGCTATGGGAGAGGGAGTGAGAGCGGAGAGATGACACCTGCCGGCGCGCGGACACCTCCTCAACCTATCCTCCTCCTCCTCCTCCTCCGCGGACGCCGCCCGATGCGCCTGACATAGCCCGACTAAGAAATGCATTCGCATTTAAAACGAAGCAAGGTTGCACACGTTGTCCGACCGGCCCGTCAGAACGGCTCTGATCGGACAATCACAGTTTCAACACGTAGTCAGAACTCGCTTTTTTTGAGCCTAGAAGTGACATCCAAATTGCTGCATCAGCCAAGTTCGCATTACAGAACGTGATTTATCAGCAAAGGTAGCGACTAACCAAGCGGGAATCGTGAAAAGAAATAAGAAACTTCAAGCCGCTGTGCTCCACCAAGCTAGAAAAAAAAAAAGCTTTTTTAAAGTTCGCCTAATGCCTTGTCTACTTCGATTAAATCGATCTTACCACAAAAAAAAAAAAAAAAAAAAGAGAGAGACATAAATTCACAGCCCAGACCTCTGCCCCTTACGGCACAATGACCTTATTTTTCATATTATTTATATTTGTCCTTTCTCTCTATTTTTCTGCCGCCGATACTCTAACCGTCTCATACTTATTTTTATCGCGGATGTGTTGAGCTTTCCATTGTTGTCCGTAAAACCCAAGAGTTCATGAAGGCTCGTGCCCAAACGTACACCTGGGTGGATATCTCCACATTCAATCAGAACATGCTGCGCCGTTTCCGTATCTTCCCCGCAGAATGTGCATTATTCTTCTTCTTTAGTGCATCTCGCTTTATAACTACGCGTTGTAAGGCACCCTGATCTCGCTTCAAACAGTAGAGCACTTCCCGTTGTATTATCGTAAAATGCCTCCCTCCTTATTTTGTTTTTGCCCTTTCGGTGGTTACTCAAAGCCGTTTCCTTTACTTTTTTTATCGCTGCTATCCAATAAATCCTCCCCGCCTCTCTGACTTTTCCCTGCCAGCCGTATGTTTACTAGTGAACCTCCTAGTTCTTTTTCTCCACTGCGAGTCAGCGGTCCCTCTGAGCGCCGCTGCCGCAATCTTGGTCTGGTCGGAAAGCACATTTGTCCGTCTTCATAGTTGGTGCTTCGGTCCAGCCCAGGAAGGTGACGCATATTCTACGGCTTCTCGTATAACATTTAACATAATACTTAGACCTCGTTGATGTCCATTTAGCGCTGATAAACTGTGCCACCGTAGCATTGGCGCAGCAGTAGAATCACGCAACAAGTTTCGCTTATCGAAGCTAAGCCGCAGGCACGAGTCATACGTCTGTGTTCTATAGCCTCGCGCCAGCTTTCCACCTTTGACACCTGTGATTATAGGCGAACCCTTCTGCTGCGTTTGCCCTCCACAAGCTTGAACCTGGCAGCAGATGGTGACAACGCATGTGTGCCTATCTCCAAAGGGCCAACGCGAAGCGAATGCCTGTCGCGGTCATGTTTTTCCAAGCGGCAGTCCAAGCCTTGACGACGATATGCGCGCTCTCGAGCGGATAAATGTAGCCGCTCGCGCGGTGTTTACATGTTTGCCCGTGGCTCCGTTGGTTCCAACCTTCTGCATCCTTTCCACTCATTGCGGCCACCGCACTCTCTCGATTCACGGGAAAGCGTGCTGCTACGTACCGGAGATCTCAGAGGTAGTTTCCACTTGGTGAATGTCGCTCTTCGCTTGCTAGGTGTCGCTACAGTGCTAGTATATGTAGTGCTGCTGTTCTTAGGGACCCAAAGGGGTCTTATACAGTAACTATAACTGGATTCTAGTAGAAAGTGGATAACCAGGACGCTAGGTTGCAACCGATACAGTAATACATAATTGCAATGAATAAGCTCTAAATTGCTCCTGATCGCCACCGCGTTTCAAGGTGATGCTTACAAACATGATGGTGATCATCATAATTATCATCACTTCTCATGTCCGCTCTTTCTGTAGGCAATACCTTTATACTTGCCTCTCCCTAACTTGCGTTATTTCAGCATTCTCTGTGCAAATTCAATTTGTACCTCTAACGCCATTGTACTCATTGTCGCTCAACAAAATACTTCCCGTTCTGATCTTGACATCCCTAGCTCTTGTATTTGCTATTCGTATTCGTCCGATATTTCTGTCCTTGAATAATTCGCTCATAGCATCCATCCGCACCAAAAATAGCTCTGCGACGCGCGCCTGCCTCGCCTGGCTGTAACAGCGCGCTTCCCGCTTTCGCCCGCCCCGAGAAGCTGCGACTGGGCGCTCTGAAAACACGTCTCTAAATAAATAACCATCGCGCACTCGCACAAACGAGGTTTCCAGCCGTGGTAAGTGTGTCATAAGTTACCAACTGCAAAAAAAGCAAAAAAAAAAAAACAAGGTGCAAAATATTTGTGTCAGTGCTCTTTTAAATGGTGCTATAGCCGCCAAACACCAATAGACATTGTGCAATCTCTCTTACCTATATCAATGTACAGTAAACACTCAACTTCTTCTGTAACGGCTCGTTTTACTTTCGTGTTATACCGATTCCTATGACGGATGGATCAACCATATTTTTTCTTTGTTTTTTTGTGTAACGAGATTACACCTTTACTAAGGCCTTCAGCTGTTCATAGGCGACTTCTGAAATGAATGAACGGATCAATCAATCAATCAATCAATCAACCAAATAATTATTTGTTTGGGTTTTACGCCCCAAAACCACGATATAATTATGAGGGACGCCGTAGTGGAGGGCTCCGGGAATTTTGACGTCTAGTGTTCTTTAAAGTACACGGGCCTCTAGTACACGGGCCTCTATTTCGGTTGCGTCTAAATGCGGCCTCCGGGGCCGGGATTCTATCCCACGACTTTCGGGTCAGCAGTCCAGCGCTATAACTACTAGACCGCTGTGGTGGGTAATCAATGAATCTACATTGCAATCCTTCCTTCATTGATTCGCCATAGCCACTACGTTCTGGCTTTTAGAGATAGAGAAATCGTGAACAAGCCCATAAATGATCAAATAGAAACGCGAACAGAGATTAAACATTTTCTAAGATGTGCAAGCGGCTAAATATTGTCGTGTATAAAGTCATGGAAAATTTATTACTCTTTTGACTTTTCTTTTTAATTTATATACGTGTAAGTGTGCGCTGTTACTGTACGGGGGTGTCGTGCGGGCAAGCACGATCGCACGTGTGCTCTTATCTCTTCACTGCGAACGGTCATCTAATGAAAGAAGTGAAAATGCCGTCCTTTGAGCAAACAGGCATTCCCAATGCGATAGCAGCAGAGATGTGTGAACGTCGTGAGCATGTGAGCGCTTTGTGGTAAAGCGAAGATAATGACAGCATCCACTCTTACGCTCTGCACTCTTGAACCTGCAAGAGTGCCGGTTAAAACAACAGCGCGGAGCACTTATGAGCTGACTCAGTTGGCGCTGTCACAAACAGGCATGACAGGGAGCCACCAAATATATGTGAACATGCTGTGATCATGCGCTTATTGTAGTAGCTCGCTTATACTGCATACAGAGAGCGAGAGAGATCTATTTTTAGTGATATTCCCGGAGATGTTAGCCTGGTTTATAGCCTATGGCTTGCTACTCCAGGTGTCGTGTGATGACTTTATACAGGATGTGTATAAATTATCGGGGACACTGTTAAGGCGAAGGCCTTTAATGGCTCATACTCGCGGTGTCCGACCGTCTGTCCGTCCGTGCCCTGGAACTGTTCCAGATGTGGCCTCTCCCCCCTCACACTCTCTGAGCAATCACGTGATGGCACAGCGGTGGCGTCCGTCCGTCCATGCCCCCTCACCGCCGGCAAGACTTGCCGAAGCTTGTTGCTACGAAGGCCACAGGCTTTCGGCGAACACACTTTGGAATTTACGAAGTGTCCTTCAATTTTTTTCCTGACGTGACTGCATGTCGCAGCATGCTCGCACCGCACATGCGCTGCGGTGGGGGATGTGACTTTCAACCATAGTTCGGCAAATTCACTAATAGTCGACTCACGCAGGCTCACTCAGACTCAGATCAAGCTGTGCGTATGAGTCTGAGTGAGTAGGGTTATGTAATATTTTTGTTAAGTGTGAGTCCCAGTGAGTTCGGCTGAGAAATATTTGTCAATGTGAGTCCGAGTGAGTCCAGTTGAGGAAAATTTTGGTGAGTCTGAGTCCGAGTGAGCTCTAAGCGCAAAATATATTTCTTGAATGATTCTGAGTGAACTCCACATTTTTTGTATTTTGTTTTTACCGAGCTGATGACTACCCAACTTGAGCATTACTATCAGCCCTATGTCGGCTCACGTTTATACTCACGTCTACTCTCACATACTTCAACGCTTTATATACACCAGCTCAATATTTATTCATCAGAGGTGCGATACAAAGGAGGGGGGGGGGGTTCGAGCTCTTTGCCGCAAGCTATTTCACGGGAAGTTTTTGACAAAGGCATCTTGCGTGCGCCATTGCTTTAAAAAAAATTGTCCTTACTGGATTCAAACCACTGATGACTCGTATTAGAAGGTACGATATCAAAATCCGTATCGTGGAGCACCTATTATGCGAGATATTGGCGTTAAGTGCACTGACACCATAATCGGAAAAGCCCATTACACGCTAACGGACTCATGAGTCGACTCACCCAGACTCAGATCGAGCCAGGAGTCCGAGTCTGAATGATTCCGAGTGACTAATAGTTTGTTGAGCTTGGGTCCGAGTGAGTTTTGTTTGGTTGAGAAAAAATGTTAGTAAGTCTGAGTTCGATTGAGTCCGGTTGAGGAAAGTTCTAGTGAGTCCGAGTCCGAGCGAGCCCCGAGGGTTAAATGTCTGAGTGAGCTCCACAATTTTTGCCTACCCGTGCGTTTCAGACGCGCCAAGCACTAGTCTTTTTTTTAATTTTTTTTAATTATTATTTACGAAAGTCTGCCCTTAGGCATAATAATTTTTTATTCAAAAATACACATGCAAATTTGCTTCGTGTATAAAGTCAAGTAATTAGCGGTGGTGAGCTCCACGAATCCAGCGGTCAAGTTCGGGTGGTTGGCCATTCCTTAGGCCTGTTGAAGACAATTATTAGGCACTGAGGCAATTCTACGAGCTTTGTTCATTACGGTAGCGCTTTGCTTGCTTTGGTCACGGTCAGCAAGCATGTGGACTTTTTCTTATCTTTTGTTCACTGTCATCTGTCTCTGTGACGGCATTCCGTTGACCAATCTTTATTTTCACATCACCGTATCAGTCGCATGTTCCCTCCTTTTATCCCTGCTGTTAAAACATCCTTTTTTTTTTTTATTACGTTTTCAGCCTTTTCCAAGTCTGAGACCATGTTCTCAGATAACACCGGAATCGGCAGACATTGCAGGCTTTTCTGTCACTACTAATTTCCCGTCTCGCAACCACGCGGTCAAACAGAGAGAGAGCGAGCGAAAGAATACAGGAAAGACAGGGAGATTATTAATTAGAATACGTCCAGTTTGCTACCCTACACGTGGGGAGGGGAAAAAGCGGCTAAAAGAGCGAGGTGGGAACCATGAGTGCTCACAATCCCCGATAAACATTTAAGGTGCAGTGTATCCACAGGCGATCACTTATATGAGTGCGGGGATGATAACCTTTTTTTATTTTTTATTTTTTTAAGCGACGACTGTCGCAGGCACAGAAGCACGGACGTGCCGGGTCATTGTCGTCTTTTGAGAGAGAAAACATCTTCACAGACGTCAACAGGGAGCACACTTTACTGTAGAAGGAAACAGGAAGGGAAAGGGAGAGAAAGGGAAGGTAAAATACCTGATTTCATGTAGGATCGATTCCTTACTTGTTATTGAGTCTCTTTCGCCGCAAGAAGTATAAACCAAATAGTCCTCCATAAAGCATAGTAAATACACTATAGAGAGATGAAAAGACAACAACAAAGGTGTAGAAATCAAAAGCACTCGAAAAAAAAACGGAGGCATCATCCTTAGCTGGTCTCCAAACATCTCGTTCTTGTCTTTCACCCGAAGGACTCAATCTCGGCTAGGTCTACGTTCTCGCGAGATTGCGCAATAAGCAAAATACTGTAACGTCCATCCCCGTCAGCCGGCCATAGAGTGCGAAGGAATCTGGGAAGAGATTCCACCGTGGCCGAAAAAAAAAAAATGCTGCGTGCTTTCCTGCCGCGCGTTTCCCTCCATTGTTCCCCCGCACAAAGCTTATCTCCTCGAGTGCTCAGGTCGGTGATAAGACATTCAAAGCCGGATCATCGAGCACATCCACTTGGCTACTCTGAATAGAGCGACCACTTCAAGGCCCTCCCTCTATCTCTCCATGTCACACCGCAAGTTTTTTGTCTTTATTCATCGAGTGGCGATAAGGGCGCCATCTAGCGTATCGAGCGTCACATTCGCTTGCCTGGCTTACACCTGATCGTCTTGAGTGGCTTGTGTCGGTCGCGAGTCATTGTTCGCCTGCTCGCGATGGGTGCCCGCGTGTTCCGTCTTTTGTATGCTTTAGCGTTCCTCTTTTTTTCTTTCTTTCTCGCTTGCCCTATTCTCATACGCGGCGTCAATTATTGGCGTAGCACTGTGTAAACTCTCCCTCGTGGCGACTCGCTCATCGCGAGGTATTGCATGCGCGCGGCATTGTTCGCAGCGCGATACGGCGATGCTCAGTGCGACGCCGTTGTAACTGTTTACTGGACATTTGGCGCCATGTTCGAGTGGTGAGTTTCCGTAGCGACGAGACTTGCGGAATGTGTTCTTCATCCCCCCCCCCCTCGCATTATAAGTGTGCTTTCTTTCTTCGGGGGTCGGTGCTCGATATTGTTTTCGCTTTCGGGGCGCGCGCACTTTGTTTTGTTTCGCTCTTTTAAATCGCTTCTTTCTGGTGGCTGCGGAGCCGTACAAGTCTTTTCCGTCGAATGCGAATACTCGGATATACGGTATTTGAGCACTGAATAGCCTATATTCTGCCATTTCAATATTAAACTGCCGTAACAAGAGCGCAATAAGCAAACATTACGGCAGCTTCGCACTAGTGGTGCCAAGCCTGAAGGAAGTGCGGGGCTGGACAGCCTTCTTTGGTTCTCTTCGGTTTTCTTTCTTTCCGCCTCTCTTTCTTTGTTGCGGTCTCATCCAGTTTTTTTCTGTCTTTTTTTTCTCTTTATTTCTATTTATTTCTATTTTTCTTTCTATCTCTTTCTATTTCTCGCTTGCTTCCTCTTTTTCACATTTTATACGTGCTATTGCCCCTGAAGTGTACCGCACTAACGTCATCATCAAGGTGCTCGAAGAGCAAGAGCAAAAAGGACTTCTCTTTGGCGCGAGCGCGCGCTCTGTATGCTACAGTTGGCTATTCTGTGTGGTTTTGCCTGCGTTAATATCATCATCAAAGTGCACGAAGAACAAGAGGAAGAAGACTTCTCTTTGGCGCGAGTGCGCACTCAGATGGCTATGCTATATGTGTTACGCGGCGTTACGCCAAGCGACGACGACAGCATACGATGACAGCATACGACAGCCCGGCCCCCTAAAGTGCTACGCACTTAGGAGAGTTATATAATTCAACTCCTGTAATGTCTTCCCGGAATGGAAACCTGGTTAACCGGTTTTTCTTAGTTAAAAAGAAGAAACATCGAGGTTAAGGGCAATTCACACTGCGAAGCTTAGAGTCACAAGTTCATGCAGTGCCTTTCGCCCGTATTCGCCACAGCCATCATGAAAACGTGACTAACGCTTGCGGTATAGGCCTTTGTAGACGCCATGTTTTTTTTTCTCTCTCTCTAACTGTCGCACTGACAGATCGCTAATTGGAAGTACATGGACGAAATAACGTCTAATTACACAAAGATTGGTTCTGGAGGAACCGTAAATAGGAAACAAGTCGACATCTGAACCAGTTGGTTCATGTTGCTTGAAAATACCACCAAAAATACGAGACACGAGCGCCGTGCACATCGAGATTTTTGAAAGATGGTTATTTATATGATGTGAAGAAGAGAGAGAAAACGAAACAACTTTTTATAGCACTAGGTCGTTGAATTTATAGCATGTCGGTGGGTCGAAGGGTGGTGGCCAGTAGCTTGCCGCGACAGTTTCGGTCCAGTTGATCACTTCTGTCTAGATACAGTGGTCAGTTAACGACAGGAGTGACTGGCACGTCTCGTGGGAGGACGCTGACAGTACTGTCTTCGGAGGTAGGTTCCCCTCGCATTCCCAAAGAATGTGATTTTGGGTAACCTTCATGCAGTTGCAATGTTGGCAGTTTGGGTGAATTTATTCCGGGTAAATTTTAGATAGCCGATGAGGGCTGGGAAAAGAATCTGTTTGGATTTTCCTCCATATCGTAGCCTATTTTCTTGTTAGGTATGTATGCGATTCTACGCATGTCTTGCGATTCTCTCTATAATAAGCGGTAATTTCTTTGTGTGTGTGGTGATCCTTTTCCAGTGGCGTAGCCAGGGGGGGGGGGTGGTGGTCAACACCCCTTTTTCCCCGAAAAGTTTCAATTTTGCTTGCGCATATATACATGCACACATACAAACGCACGCACGAACATACGTAAAGTATAGTTGAACTCCCCCCCCCAAATATTTCTGGCTACGCTCCTGTCCCTTTCTGAAGGAAGTCCAGGGTTGAGGGATATTGGCACACAAACAAGGCGCCGGCTACTGCTAAGCTCTTGAAGGGATCGACCATACAATTCACATATTTCTCGCAATAGCGCGAGGAGCAACAGAACATGGAGATTAAAAATTGTCAAATAGACTGATCTAAAAAGGTTCGTCTTGGTGCTACGCAAAATATATTATATAGCTGTTGTTTTTCTGTACGCACGTCGATGGCAAGTTGCCCAGAATCTCAGCCGCAATGCAGGCAAGACGAGAGTCTCTCCTCTATAATGCAGGAACCTTTTGGTTCATATAGTACAGCGTGACAGGCTGCGTCGTTTCCGCGTCGAGATTTGAAAGAGGCGAAGTGTTGACGTGGAGAACGAGTACAGCGATGGCAGCAGAGGACGGCCGAGCGTCTGCAGCGTGGCCGGCCGGAACAGAGGGCGACCGGAAGCGGAAATTGGACTCGCCTGTTGCAGCGGATACGACAGATTGTGTGCTCTCTCTCCCAGTCACAGCGACGGCAGCGCTCTGGTTACGTACAAATATATACGACGCAAGTATCGACAGCGGTGCACGACACTGTCTGAGACGCTTGTCAACGTTACGTGAGAGAAAATTCGGCAGTCCCTGTAGCTAACGCTAAGGAATGCGCAGGCGAAAGCTCTCACGTTTGATATAGTGCTAATTAACGTTTGATTTGAATTTAATTATTTTAACATTTGATTCATTGTTAATTCATGTTTTATGCACCTTCAACTCACCTTAATTCACATCTGATTCACCTTATTCACTTAATGATCACTCCTAATAACTTGGCGTACACCTGCTACAATAAATTACCTTAATGCACATGTGATTCACGTTTAGTTAACTTTGTTCTCACCCGGCGATTTCGGGTATGCGTTACACGTGAGCTTTGATACCATTCGTGTTTTCAGTGCCGGACGCCGGATTTCTGTACTAATGAGCTATATGTATTTCGCCCTAATGAGGACCAACAGGCTTCCCTAATGAGTAATTGCCAAATAGTGCGTAAACGCTATTCGCTATTGCTGGCCTTTTGTTGGTAGGTGTCCCAAGCTTGTTATTTATCAGTCCCTTTATTTTGTACCTCTCACCTTGGCATATAATTTCTGCGAGGGCAAATTAACGTGACATGCTCTTTTCAAGATCATAACATGCAGCTTACAATGCGACCCCTATCTCTCCACGGGCCACAGGTAAATACGCGTATCGCGCTGACAATGCGGCTAGTCTTCTGTCGCGTTTCATCTTTGCCCGAACGCGATGACACGGTCACGCTACTATGCATTGTCGCTTTTGTCGTATTTGTGTCGCTAACGAGTGCGGACAATTTTCACTTCACATTTAAGTTGAAAACAATCGAAGGTATTTCAGCACGTATTCACATGACCGCGCGGACAGACAGTCTAATCAGCCCGCACAGAAGCACTGTGGCGTTGGCTGGACTATACAATGAATCGTGCCGCAAGTACCTCGTCAGCAGCTTCCTCTCGAGAGACGTCATTGGAGAACATTTAGCCACGTCATCATTGCCTGCGGACTGGAAAAATCCAGCCAGTTACACGCCGAGAAAACTTTCGGGCAGCGAATCTGTCGCCCCTTTCGACAGGCATTACATTTTCCTCTCGAGTTTCGGCAACGTTTGCCCTATAGTTTATATAACCTATAGCGTTACTAGATTAAACTATACTTACTAGAGTAACGTTAGTAGACGTTACTAGAGTAACGTTACTAGAAACTATACTCGGTTCCAGACACAAGGTGGAACGCTATGGAAGCTAGCAAGACTTCTTGCACTAGATGCGCTCGCACCAAGAAATATTTCAATAATTTTACAACCCGTAATGTGTTTTTTTTTTTTTCGTTTTTTAGATTGAGTAATAAAGGTAGATTCTTTGTGCCAGAGAAATAAACAAACCCCATTATTTATACGGTTGTCAAAAGGTTGTTCAGGATCGCTGAGCGTCTCTGTTTTTTTCGTATTGTGGCCTCCGCGATCAGTTCGGGCAGCGTGCAGCTGGAGCCTATCGCGGATGCCATGTTTACAACAACTTCCACAGCGTTGCAATGCGTTGCACAGCGTTGCTTCCACAGCGTTGCAGCTGAAACGGAGTATAGTGTTTATTCTAGTAACGTTGACCTCTAGCTGGCTCTCCTCGTGAAGTGTGAGTACGGTCTAGCATGCAAACGTGGGTATATAGCCCAGCGGTTATGACAGTTGTCTTCAGACCGTGAGGCCCCGCATTCAAACCTCGCCTCGCCATGGACATTTCTTTTGGCCTTATTTATATCTTTATTCACTTCACCTTCAGGAACACCTCATCATTGTGGTCGATTGCGTGACATCCTTTCCTCCTCCCACGAAGCTCCTCCTTTCCCCTGGTCGCGCGATCTGTTTTAGCGAACGACTACGACACCGGCACAGGGTCCGCAAGAACAGCTTCGCTGAATAGGCGGTCCGTCTAACTGTGAATGCGAATACAGTTTTACACTAAAAAACAAGACTTTGATTTGGGCGAGTTGGTACATGCTTAGTCGGGGAATACAGCGCAAAAAGGACGAGGACACAGGAACACAGTACACAGGACAGCGCCCGTCCTGTGTACTGTGTTCCTGTGTCCTCGTCCTTTTTGCGCTGTATTCCCCGACTAACTAAAGAAACTTTTTCGGGCCTCGTAGGTTAGGAGCGTCGCCGAATCGTTCAAAAATCTTCGTCTTCTTCGGTTATTGAAACTGCTCTTTTGCCAATAATTCGAGAGCGTATATTTTATTTATAGGTCATTCTATTATCTTGATGTATACATAGTGCTGGTCATTTCGCTGTACAAAACACAATCGTCAGCACATGATTTCATTGATGACGAGGCGTTGCGCGGACAGAATATCTATGGAAGGAAGAAACAATTAGAGGAAGGACGAAGTGGTTAGCCAGTTCTTAGACCGGCTGACTACCCTAAATGACAGGGTGCTCACTACCGGACCCCCGAGAGCGCTGCTCTCGTTACCTCAGTGGCATCATATGATTCACAGTTCACCGCTACCCATTGTAATCGTAATGTAAGCATCATCGAACCACCAGCCTTTATCGCTTAGAAGCGACGACCGTGTGGGATATGCATATCTGGCACGACCTCTGCTGCGCGCTGTTCTGCGTTCCGCGTTCACGAAAAACTGTGCCGTTCCGCGTCGTTACCCGCAGTCCTTTTATTTGTCTTCTTCTCGCGTTCCACAAAACAGCGGAGATGGCTGCATAGAAGACTGCACATTTGGGCTCGATGGTTCACGAGTTGAGAAGAAAAAGTATGAACGCCAACACCAGTTAAAGGATTGCTGGGCGTTCAGGAAGTGGTTAAGCTTTGGCCGGGTGGCTGAATCGGGGGGAGACAGACAGACAGACAGACAGACAGACAGACAGACAGACAGACAGACAGACAGACAGACAGACAGACAGACAGACAGACAGACAGACCGAAAATTTCTGCGTTGAAGTATCCCAAGAAAGACTATCGTCTTTAAAAAAATCCGCGCGGAATCTCCTTTTGCGAGTTTTCTACGCGATGAGTAAGCGTTGAGTTTCATTAGGGACGCGAGCACCCAATGCCACTCTTGTTTTTCTTCCAAGCACTTCCGGTCGAGTACTTACTTCCGGTTTTCCGAGTATTCAGAGATAGCAAAACGGCGCGTCGTCTGCTACGGTACTTCCGGCTTGAGGCCTAGCACTTCGCTGCTTCATGGTGTATGTGCTTGTTCAGTGTAATCGGCAGGGCTTAAAGGACCCCTGACACCAAATTTGGAAACTCGAGGTGCTTGTGTCGTTTGAGACTCTTGCATGCGGGGGGCACTTCTCACCGATTATTAGGGGCGAGCGTTGCCTATAAGATATTTTAATTTGGTTTTAAAGTAAAGGTGAGGGCTCATCCGAGTATTCTGGTAAAATCGACATTTTCCGTGGTTTTACGTAGACAGAGGCTCCCCTCGTGACGTTGCACAGGTCAAGCAAGTGTTGTCGGCATCAGAGAACATTTTCGGGGTGAGCACAATACCCCGACTGGCACCCGGCGAGGACTATTGTTCGTCACCCCTCTCGCTCTGTTGTCGGGCTGCTCTCAAGGTGGTTTTCGTTGCTTACGCCAGGAATGCTTTTCTTTTTCCTGAGGGGGGACACGCTGAACGCACCCACATCGCTTTATTCTTCACCGCCCTCGGGTCACCCTATTTGGAAACGGCACGTTCAGCGTCACCGAAGCTTGAGCGCATGTAGTCTCAGGCGCTGCCCCGCTGTGGGGGCGCTAGTTTCTTATGGTATTTAGGCGGGCATTTCGAACTGAAGCAAAATCGTCCTGGATTAACGACGCTAGCATTAATTATACGATGCGTTAGAGCATTTACGATTCAATTTCGGCATTACCAGACTCAAAGCTACAAATTACTGTAAAAAAGTCGCAAACAAAACTTTTGCTGTCAGGGGTCCTTTAAAGTCTCCCATTATTGGAGGGGAGGCCCTCGTCAGGCAGCGACATTATATATATATGTATATATATATATATATATATATATATATATATATATTGTGAAGCCAACTGGATCTAGCACTGAACAAATGCTTAAGAATGTTATACAAATAAATATATTACAGTCACAATTTCTATGTACGCATGTAAAATGAGTGCAGCAGTGCTACAGCCTGCCATGGGGGGGGGGGGGGGGGGGGCAGCCCCTCCTTAAAAATGGAAAGGGGGCCGGGCCCCCCCTGCCCCCCCCCCCCCCGCCTTTAAGCCCTGGTAATCGGGGAGGAAACATGTGCTCTTCCGGGACGCGTTTGTAACCGCTTGTCGAGAGATCATGTTCTTTTGCGAATGGATGCTGTATATTTCACGTTTTAGAGAACGAAGTGAGAAGTAGAAATGTGCAAACACCGGGAACAGTGAGAGGTGGGTCGCGAGCGTAGCATGCGAGTGTGCATATAGGGTTATGCTTTAAAACACGCGGTAATATATTGCCTAATTAGCTTGACTTAGTATTCTCCAGCGCAGACGGTGGCTACCTCTGAATCACTCGCACGTATGAGCACATGGTGCCAAAATGTCAATATATGTACGTTCCCAAAAAGCTTAAGGACGTCCGACAAAAGTACGTGTACTCTGCCCGATCAAGTACGCCGATACAGTATACTTCCTTTGCATGTTTGCGTTGCCTACTTTGTTAAATTTGCGGAAAATGCTGAGCGCGTAAAAGGCTAACGGAACAAAAGGGCCGCTCAGATATATCTACTGTAGGACGTAAAACGATCGACGTTGCTTTTGAAGCAACGAAGTCGCGTGGTACAGTGTCTCTAGTATTTCAGAGACTTGCAAGCGTGAAGTGCCGATACCTGTTTCAAAGACATATGCAGAATGCGCGGAATTTCGCATTCATTGAAACAATGATCGAGTGCACGATGGAACGAAATATCACGTAAAGTAAGATTAAGATGCGTAAAATAAAAGCCAGAAAATTCCGCGAGTTGTTCACTTTTATTTTTTACTCTTGCCATTCATACATCGAACCCGAGGGAAGTAAGTACAGAGAAGTAAATAATTTTACGATTTCACAACCGGAAAACAGATTATAAGGCTAAAACTTCAGCGCAAACCTGGAGGGACCACAAAGAATAGATGAGACAAGCACTGGCGCTGACTAACAACTGCTTTATTCTTCTCGCAACAACGCGCATAAATGCCGGAACCACTAAGCCGTGCATGCGCACGCGTAACAAGACGTATTACATACGTAAGAACAGATCTATCTTAAGAAGATGCGCACGCATGAATTCATATTAGGAAGGCCACAAGGATACTCAGGTGTCCCTGATAGAATCATCTCCATTTTTCTTGATGTGGTACGCTTTCTACGAGGTCCCTGAGATCCGCACCTTCGGCGCAACCGGAAACACGAAGTTAACCCAACCTATGTCCCGTGGTCTTCGTTTCTTCGTCGTCCTTGTTCCTTTCGCGCTGTTACTTTCTTTGCTCTAAATATGAACCAACTAGACCTCATCAAGTTGTTACTACTGTTGCTCAAGAAATGGGGTCGCCTCGACCTTTTAATATCAAAGCTGTTTAGGTGCCGGTAACGCGTGCCCCGGTCGTAAACAACTATCATCATCATGAACCGGCCCGCGCTCTCTTCATTTTCTCTACGGTGAAGCTGTTTAAGCTAGCGACGGTAACCAGTGCGGCAGGGTTCTGTTTGGTGTCGCAGAAGTCTGACGTTTCAACGCTATAGACGTCGATGATTTTCCGGAGAGATAAGTTCTGCTCTCTCTATCACGGATCGCTTCGCTCTCTTAATACTCTGCTCTCAGTATCACGGATCGCTTCGCTCTCCTACTGTTTTAACTAGCGCGCCTGCTGCGCCGACTCAGTATAGCGCAACCTGCTCTCGCTATAGAGCGACTGCACACTATAAGGCCAGTTTTACTAGCGCCTTTCCTTACCTGCCGTCACTATAGGCTACTGCTCACTATAAGGCCAGTTAAATATTTTGCCAGCGTCCGTGGAGTGCCGGTGTCAGTGGGGCGGCCGTAACCCCCAAGTCTGGCAACCGACTTCTGCGACACCAAACAGAACCCTGCCACCTGTGCTGCGTTGCGCAAAACTCCTGAGGTGTGTATGCGCCACAGGAATTGGGCAAACCAACTACCGTGTACAGCAGGTGCCAGTGTCAAACGTAAACGAACACGTGACAAAGAGCGAAAGAGAAAGAGACTGAAAGACATAGAAATAAAGAGATAGAAAATAGAAAGAGAAATAAAGCGATAGAAAGGAAAAGTAGAGAGAAGTAAAGGGAATAAAGACTTTAGGTATGTTCGGGCGTGAGTTCATATCTGTGCGTGCCACTGTATATCACAGGTCGGCAAACTCACTCATGAGTTCGACTCACTCAGACTCACTCAGACTCAGATCGAGCTATGAGTGAGTCTGGGTGAGTAACCGTTTTGGTGAGTTTGAGTCCGAGTGAGTCCGGGTGAGGAAAATTTTAGTGAGTCTGAGTCCGAGTGAGTCCGATTGAGCAAATTATTGGTGAATCTGAGTACGAGTGAGCCCCCCTAAAGCGCAAAATATATTTCTTAAGTGAGTCTGAGTGAGCTCCGCCTTTTATTGCCGACCTATGGTGTGTATATACCAATGCAAAATCAACAAAAAAAAAAATTGAGGGGGGTGGTGTGAACCTCCACCCCGGTTATACCAGTGTTTCTTACGTCTTGTCCATCGGTCTTTTATTTTCTTTTTTTTTTTTTTTCTGTTGAGTAAGATAGCTCGTAAACGTAGCCTATTTTCAAGTGGAAAGCCGGTCGGGGAGTGTAGGCTTTCTTCGTACGCGACCGCGCGGCGCCTCGGTTGAGCTGTCGCGACCGTTCACCACGACAGGGTCCCAGCTGCGGCCCACGAAAGCCACGGGTCTTCTTTCCGGGCGTCCTCGCGAGCCGATCGGCGGCGATCGATGGGAAAGCTGACACCGGCGGCTGCCTTTTCTCTCCCTACGCTTTGGACGACTTGTTTTCACACGACGACGATTGTCCTCGGTCAAGCGACGACAACGAACGCGCCGCGGTGACGCTCTCGGGCTGGCGACGGGTCGTGTTCCCTCGCACACACGAACGACACCTGTGAGAAGGCGCGCGCCGTCGCGCTACTGGTGTTGACTTTCACTTTGATGACGCGCGAGTTCGTGAGCGTGTGTTCGTGCGTGAGCGTGTGTTCGTGCGCGTGTGTGTGTTCGTGCGCGCGCGCGCGTGTGTGTGTATTCGTGCGCGTGTGTGTGTGTGTTCGTGCGCGTGTGCGTGCGTATGTGTGTGTGTGTGTATGTATGTGTGATATGTGTGTGTGTGTGCGGGCAAGAGAGAGAGATAATGTGTGCGTGCGTGTGCGTGTCTGTGTGTAACGTGGGCATGCCCGCGCATACGAGAAGACGCAGTTATTTGTGGCCGTTTTGTTTGTGGCCCCCCTTGTCCCTCTGCACGCTTCTCGCTAGAACTCTCCCGCTTGAATGACTCTTACGTCGTGCCAGTAAGGGCTTTAAACGGAGTGAGTGTGCCTGTCACGAGTTCGTTTGGCGGGCGAGCGCGAGATTTCGGCGGTGACGCTGTCCTGTGACGTGAAGTGACTCAGCGTCACCAAGAATGAGTTGGGAGTCGTCACTGTCATGAAAACGTTCGACAAGTTCGTTAGTCAGGATGGCGCGTTTTCTTTCTTTCTTTTTTTTTTTTTTTTTTTTTTTTTTTTTTTTTTTAGAATTGTGTGCATTGCTGGTATTCATGTTGCAGCAGCTTGTTTGACGTATTATGATATTGGAAATTCGTGGTAGCGCCATAAGAAAACAAGGACTTAAGCAAAGAGGCGTACAGGGGGGTGACTGCTGGGTTACAAATCCAGTGTTTGTACGGTATGAAACGAATGGCTTATGAGGCGAGAAGCAGACGTTACCAAAGGAGGAGGCCAATATGCTGGAAATATAGTTCAATGAAACTGATAGCTGCCTTTTGTTGGTTAACGACTAGGGAATACGTTTTATTATTTCATAAATGTGCGGAGAGGCGGCTATAGTAATGTTGGCAAGGAGGACGTTGCCTTGCGGATTATATTTATTGGAAAACAGTTCAACCTACAGGGAGTGGCGTGCACGACAGCGTAAAACAAATGACTGGGAATGTTAAACAAGGGTGATGGCGAAGAAAAATCACGTGGTTGCTTACGCATTTGCCCAAGACGACTCGATGACGAAAGCCATCTTTTGTTTTTTCTTTGTCAATGGTATTGATTCCGCTTGAAAGCTTTCCGCACCCATTCAGGTTTTGCGTTTCCATTTCCTCCGAGATCGAAGGAATTTGAAGCTTTCTGCGCCTCGAGTGGTTTGGCATTGCCTGCGCGATCGTCGCGCTCCTGACCACGCTACAACGTGTCTGATGACGTCATAACGTGACGTCACGTGAGGCTGAGGTGGTGCTGTCGACGCTCAACCTGACGTAATAGGGATGTCACAAATTTAGTGAGCTGTGGCCTGATGATGACGTCAGAAATGTGGCGTCATAATATCACGATGATTTTTTGCCTTACCGCGTTCACTCGCACGTAAAGGCGCGTTCTTTTTTTTTTTTTTTCAGATATTTGCTACCTAAAGTCGACCCTCGCGTTACAATCAAATACCGAAATAACTGTTTCTTCTTTTTGGGCGCACTGAAGAGTCAGTCCTCGCATTGCAATTTTGGTCGCGTTACAATCGAGTACATACGGTATCTGTGTTGACGCCGCCACCGATGGTCATTTTTCGCGTTTGATGTGGCATCTAATGCTTCTGCCTTTATAATAAGGCGAAATTTAGAACCATGATAATGTTTTTCCATGAATTCCGACGCCAGCTATGATGTGTGTAACGAAATGTAGGCGCAGGCAACTCCTCGGCGTCCTTGTGTTTGAGTTTTTCTCAGTATTGCCTCGCCGGTTGTTGACAAACCGCGCACACGTCTCGTCCTTCGTCATCGTTATAACGATGTAGCCTTCATGTTCTTCGAGCTGGTGTAATATCGTCCGGTGGTTCCGTAACAATTCATTGCTCTTATTAGGTTTGGACATGTATGGCTTCAGCAACAGCGATCCTTAGTTGGTCGCAACGTTGCCTTTCTGCCCTTTAGCTCTCCTCGTTACTTCACACGTTGTTGCGACCCGGGGTGTCACAGCTCGAGATACAGGTCGTGGTATTTCACCGAGGAATGGTTAGAAGAGGAATGGTTGTTTCATGGCTTAATAGTTGTGGTAAACGGAAAAGGCGTCGCGAACTTCAATTATACGGAATAAATTAAAAGAGCACCATTCTTCTTCTTGTCCAGCTGTTTTGCTATTTCTGGTCTCTATTAAATTATAGTCGACGAACATGCCCAACAATGCGTGTTGTTGGTTTATAATGAGCATATATGACTCGAAAGCGTGGTCCAAATGAAATAGAAATAAAAGGTACTCGCATTGCTTATTGAAATAGCCGCGGCTTCGAACGCAGATAGAGCGCTTTTGGGAGATAACGAAACTCGTACGATTCTTCGAAAACGTAAGAGCGCAGCTGAATGTCAAAATTAGAACACAGCGCCAGCATAAATTGACAGCAGCTTGTGGCAGTGACCCGCAAGGACGCGTCCGTTCGAGTGCCGCCGCTATCTCTGCGCTGCCGTTCGCGACATGGTTCGGCTCTGTCGACGTTTGTTTGAACAGAGAGTTTCGATGCTCAGACGCGAACGTCACGCGGCCTATCTACTCTGTGCGCCTCGATAAATGCGTGCACTGCTTCCGAAGGCGATTCGTTCGTCCAGCGGATTTTGACACCACGTTCTCGTAGCTGTTCACCCGCTGGAACAGTTTGAACAGTTTGCGACTCTCTGGTGCACAGTGACGATCTTCAACTTGTAAAGTGCCAGACATAGCCAGGACATTATACCCTTTTTAGGGGCGAGGCACCTTAAAGGGGCCCTGCAACACTTTTCCAAGTAGCCACGGAATGGATTCACTGAAGGAGCTTATTGCCTCATGAATTCACCGCCGCAAAAAATTTTAGAATCTGTCCAGTAGGAGTGGAGTTACAAAGATTTGTCGCACGCTGCAATTGCATTCTCTCTTCTCTCATCCCGACGAAAGCGCTGGAAGCTAAGCAGGGTGGGATGGCACGGGGCTAGCAAATACGTCACGCGCGCCTCGTGACCTTAAGCGCTTTTTCTCTCTTTTTTTTTTTTTCTTCGAATACGCGAATTTTCATTTCGATGGCGCGCGCGCGCGCAGACAGGTCGCGGCCTCCCGCGGCGACCCCTGTAACTACCGAGCTTGCCATGCTCAATTCAGCCAATGTCTGATACAATGGCTGTGACGAGTGATTTTTGAGCTTGTAACGTCATTTGTCGAGAGAAGAGAAAGCGATTTTTAACTGACTTTGAGAATTTATTGTGAATTCCAGGCCGCGCTGCTGCGCTATAATATTTGGTTCGCGTGTTCTTGGGAGCCTCGACTACCGATCGGTAGCGTTTTCTGACCATGCTCAAAAAGTGTTGCAGGGCCCCTTTAAGCAATAATGTGTGCAACCGATCTGGTTGGTATACCATAAATATGTGCACAGCGCACAAGCAGGCAGAAAATGAAAGGACACTTGCTAGAGTGCTTATTTGAGCCGGTTGGCACATGTCCGTAGGAAACGAGAAACAGCGCGAACCACAGGACAGCAGGACATACGCTTAGTCCATCTAGGTCCTGTTCTGTGGTTCGCGTTGTGTGTCATTTTTTATGAAAATGACATTTGTTCTTGTGTCTACTTCTGCGCTTTGGACATCAATATGGAATACGTGATTTAGAGCGTATCCTAGGTGTCTTCAAATAATGACGCTAATTAAAGCAAGTGCATCACAGCTACATCTCCGGCCAATCGCCGAAACGTCGAAAACGTATAGTCAGTGATCATGCCAAGACACGAAGTCAGCCAAGCTAGACGCCAGCCCAAGTTAGAAGCTAGCGATAGGTAGGCTGTATGTTTCAACCAACCACGAAGTCGGCGGCAGCCCTGTCCAACAACGTAAATCAACGTAGGTCATGGCTGCGGATCATGTGATTAAGTCATCGAGTCAATAAATGCTCATAAAGTAACGAAATATTGAAAGTATAGTCAACGGGTTGGCCAATCAGAAAGCAGAAGGGTCGGTGCTCCAGCCAAACATGGATAGAATGAAAGCATGCAAATTGTCACCAATGCTCCGAACAGTCTTGGAAATGACGATCAAATATCGTGAATGAACATGCCATTTATGAAGCTAGCGATACCCGATGCTCTGATATAATAATAATAACATCTGGGGAGTTTAACGTCCCAAACCACGATATGATAATGAGACGTCATGGAGGGCTCCGGAAACTTTGACCATCTGGTGTTCTCTAACGTGCACTGACATCGCAGAGTACATGGGCCTCTACCATACCGCCTACATCGAAATGCGACCGCCGCGACCGGGATCGAACCCGCGACCTTCGGGTCAGCAGCCGAGCACTCTAACCGCTATACCACCGCGGCGGACACCCGATGCTCTGAGAACACGTCAGCCAATCATAATCAAAACAGGCGAAAATGCTTGAGGCCCGTGTGTTTAGATTTAGGGGCACGTTAAAGAACCCCAGGTGGTCGAAATTTCCGGAGCCCTCCGGAGCCCTCCGGAAACCACTACGGCGTCTCTCATAATCATTACTTGGCTTTGGGACATTGAACCCCTAAAATTATTATTAATAATAATCAAAACCAGATTCCAGCCCATAGTGACGTTGGGCGTATTAGCGCAAGCCGCACGAGTTGTGACTGTCTAAGTGTACGTGGTGAACGCTGACATGTGTGTGCGCGCATCACTCGTTCTCTCTTTCCTTCTTGCTTTCTCTCTTCTTTTCCTCCCCTATCCCCCTACCCCCCGTGTAGGGTAGCAAACCGGGTATAACCCGGTTAACCTCCCTGCCTTTCCTTTGCCTCTCTTTCTCTCTCTCTCTCTCTTGAACGAAACGTTTTTTGAAGATAATATCTCCCTAGGCCTACCACATTTTGCAATGGCGAATGGGGATGTCCGATATCTGACTAAAATTAACAACGCAAAAAGCAAAAAAATAAAGCAAAACAATCAAGAAAATAAACAACATAACAAGGGCAAGAGATTGAAGAATGCAACATGGCGGCCAATATTTTAAAGAAGATGAAATAACACTACGTTGCCTTCGTTCGGTCTCTTTCCTGGGAATTAATTCTCTACGAACTCCTTCTTTTGTATTTGGGCGCTGGTGCCTGTGTGTATAATTAATGATTGCCATTGGCCATCCGGCTTTAGCAATTAATGCGTTTGACGTCGCGATCTGCTGGCATTTGCACTTGCGTGCTATTTGGCGTACAAGAACACTTTTTTTCATTACGAGCAGACGTCACCTGATCATAAAGCTCACGTCCTTTATGATTAAGTGATGCCAGCTCTCGACTCCCGCCACACTGCACGGAACAAGCGAGACAGAGCATACGTCCCAATCGTATCGAACGGAAGCTCGAGTGGAAAGGAAATATTGCAGAGAAAAGCAGTCGTAATCTCTGAATGCACTGTGGGGACGGCAATCTGATGTCTATCGCTAACCACTCGACCACGAAGCGAGCGTCAGCTGAAACAAAAGAGCAACAGGCCTGTAATGAACTGCAACGCGCCGAAACGTTGTTGGAAAAAATATCAATGCTCCAGACTGTTCTGCTGACAAGCAGCTCGGCCGTTTTTCTATTCGTGTTTGTTTTAGGGGCGAAGCTCCTTAGGGTGTGGGTCTGTCCCTCCTCTGTAGTTGTCGTAGTAGTAGTAGTAGCAGGTAGGTAGGTAGGTAGCCACGTGTAGTGGAATGTACCCACTCCACGTGATAAAGATGACGATGACGCAGTATAGTGGAATGTACCCACTACACGTGATAACGATGAAGTATAAGCGCGTTCCAGTATAGTGGAATGTACCCACTACACGTGATAAAGATGACGGTGACGCAGTATAGTGGAATGTACCCACTACACGTGATAACGATGAAGTATAAGCGCGTTCCAGTATAGTGGAATGTACCCACTACACGTCATAACGATGACGATGACGCTGATGACCATGAAGTATAAGCGCGTTCCAGACCACACATTCTCTTTCTGTCACGTATGAAAACGATCGAGCTTCGCCCACTCATCATCATTCACTTCGTGGATATGGCGTGATTTTTAAGGCGAAAGCCTTCAATGTCTCATGCTCACGTCCGTCCGGTGTCCGTCCGTCCGTCCGGATGTCCGTCCGTCCGTCCGGATGTTCATCCGTCCGTCCGGGTGTCCGTCCGTCCGTCTGTCCGTCCGTCTGTCCGTCCGTCCGTCCGTCCGTCCGTCCGTCCGGATGTCCGTCCGTCCGTCCATCCGGGTGTCCGTCCGTCCGGATGTCCGTCTGTCCGTCCGTCCGGATGTCCGTCTGTCCGTCCGTCCGGATGTCCGTCTGTCCGTCCGTCCATACGGATGTCCGTCTGTCCGTCCGTCCATACGGATGTCCGTCCGTCCATCCGGATGTCCGTCCGTCTGTCCGTCCGTCCGTACGGATGTCCGTCCGTCCGGATGTCCGTCCGTCCGTCCGTCCGTCTGTCCGTCTGTTCGTCCGTCCGTCCGGATGTCCGTCCGTCCGTCCGTCTGTCCGTCCGTCCGTCCGTTCATCCGGATGTCCGTCCGTCCGTACGGATGTCCGTCCGTCCGTCTCTCCGTCCGTCGGTCTTTCCGTCCATCTTTCCGTCAGTGGAATGGCCACACGCTTTCGCCAAACACACTTTGGAATGTACTAAGTGTCCTTCAATTTTTTTTCTTGGCTTAGCCATCTCAGTATTACTATGATGTGCTCATAGTTTCCTACATTATACGCTTGAGGGAACACTGGAGCTGCGATCGTTCAGCTACCATGTGAATGATGAGTAGAACGACGGATTTGCCTAATGTTCGTGCTCGTGGCTTAGAACGAACTTGTTGGGACGTTAAACCCCAACAATTATTATTATTATCGAACGCACTTGTGGCTTTGTTTATTGTTGTGTTTCGGTGTCTGTTTCTGATAAAAAAAAATTGATCGTTGTGAAACTCGTGAGCTGATTTGAATTGGTGAGCATAAAGGGATCAAGGTGGTGAAGTAGGACTGCTGAACTTTTGCTGAACTTCTTCTTGTGACAAAGCGGCTGCTGGCCGCACGGAACTGAAAGAACAAAGTATTGGCAAGTTCATAGTACTATCCGTCATTCCCGTGCTGGCTGAAGCACCTTTCGTTGCAGCTCCCGTAGACACTAGCGCCGGATTCCCTTCTAATGTACTGAATTATGAAACTCTATGGATACGGTAACATGCTACTATTTCTAGCAAATAATTCGTGTCAAGAGCTACAGTAGCTACGAAATCATACACCTATATCTAAACTATACCGAGGCCGTGTTGGCAAAGATTTGAGTTCAAAAGTGTTCTTTGCTTAACGTCCGCTTAACGTATGCCCAGCTATGCGATTTGCTGGCGTTTTCAATGAAAAGCAGGTGTAACCTAAAAAAATGATTTTGTCAATCTGAATCTTTTTGACTATATCTGTTTAATCAACAGTAGCTGAAATTAAGGAGTAATTAGCTATTACAAAGACATGCAAGCATACGTACACGTACGTGTGGTGTGATTATACAAACGCAGTACATAAGCGACAGTCACCATGTATGCTGCAGCCAACATACGCACATGCGTATGTTAACTCTAAGTGTTGTAAGAGACAGCAATAATGCGTATGTGGAAAACCGCTAGTACTGTGAACGTTAAACTGGCCGGAATTACGTTTATTATACAACACATAAAACTTAGAACAATTGTGTATATTGGGAGAAAAAATTTTATATACGCTCTGAACATCTTTACAAAGAGATTATAGTATAAACTGAGGAAATATCAGGACTATAACGGCGCACCAATTTACAACGCCTGAACTATATGAGGAGTTTTTTTTTCGAAATGAGCTAAATCCAGAAACCGAAACTAGCTCAAATAAGGCTCCATTGGCACGTACATACTCTAACCTTTCCTGTAAAACAGTTATCGGAACGAAATGGGTCAATAAAACCAGCTACGTGTGCTTGCAGATTTCGTTTCAAAACGAAATTGAGCCAGATCCGTGCGCTGTACGGATCGAAATGAGGCAAATCCAGTTAGCCAATAGCAGAGCTTTTTACCTCCAGACAGGGTATTTGGCTGGATTGAAAAGGACGTGAGGAAGAAATCCTCACGAAGAAACACGAAGAAATCCTGAATCCCCAAAGCTACCAAATGATTTTTTCAAATCATGGCACTGTGTTACAGCTTGGAAAACATTGGGACGTGTCTGACTGGAAGACCTATTGTACGGCAGAGATGAAATCGCCATCCAGCTTGCCGTTTAAGGTAACAAAAACCAAGGTTTTCTACATTCAAAGAAATGCAGCTGGTAGAAGCCCTAAAGTTAGAGCAGAACCCCACTATAATGTTTCCGTGTGAAATTTCGTGCCAGTTCTAAAGAGGGGAAAGTCCCTTGCACAAGTACCCGTGCGATGCCCACTGTGCACTCATCATGTCAACGAAATGAAACTGATAGATGTTACGAGCCTTCTCGTAAAGCATTTCGGCAGTTCATGGCAAGGAAATCAAGAGCTCGCTTATTTTGTCAATGTCCTCAGGCGTGCCAAAGAAAATGATCATACAGAAGATTTCGAATAGAGCTGCTTGTGCTGCGAAGAAGACGCTACGGCTGTTCGTGTATAGTTGAAGGCCCTTAATTGAAGCATTGTTGCCTATGTTTGATGGCTTTTCGGCCAAAGCTCTATCATACCTCTCTTGAAAGTAGATTTCAATAAAGTTTTCGCAAGAATACTGCCTCGAATCCAATGTGTCATTTCAATATGAGCCAAATCCAAAGTTATCGTGCTAATATTGGTGAAGGCCGCTGTATATTTTTTAATTACTTGTGGCCGTAAGCCTCTCCTAGATGATATGTAAAATATATCGCGTAATAGGTTTGAAAGCGTTGTATTTACATTCCGTAACAAATTTTGGCAGTTTTCACAAATTCTGTTTAGGTGGATTTGACTCATTTCGAAAAAAAACTCTTCATATACTATAGCGTTAAAGCAAATATATGCCGACAATCAGTTGGACATTTCTACCTTACCAGGTATATGCGTTAAAACGAGATGCTCGAACTTTCTTTTTTATTGTTTTTTTGTTTTTTATTCGGGCGTGGTAACATGGGCAGGTAGGCTGTGTTAGGGCCGCGGCTAACCGAAAATGGTGAAATTGCTACTGAACCAACGAACAACCAAGAAAGAAAATGCGCTCCTGAGAAGAGAGGGAATTTATTAGGAGAAGGCTGGAGAGAGAGGCGAATACATGCCTGGCAAACACAACCGTAGTAGCCAAGTATGTCTGTGGTGTTGGGCTTCTAAGCTAGAGGTGGCGCGTCCGATCAAAGCTGGGACGCCTGAGGTTTCATGGGAGCGAAACAGATCAGCGATCGTATGCCTAGATCTTGGCGCCAATTGAAGAAACCCAGTGAGTCAAAATTATGCAATGCTTCCCACAAGTGCGTGCATCGTAATCTGATCATGGAACCAGTTATTATCATTGCTATTTTTCATCGTCAGTGAGAGGCATAAGCATAGAGGCGAAAAAAAAGTCATAAAACAGAACAAGTGACGACAAGGCAATAGATAAAGAAGTGGCCAGAGAATCATAAGGCAATCGGAAATAAAGAAAGCAGCAGCGATAGCGGGAAACCACTCAACGATAGTGAATGAGATCTCGAGCGCTGTCAAGCACATTGCTGACGTCATAGGGGCAACGAAAGGACCCTGTGCACATTGTAGAGGATATTGAATGATCGCACCAACTGTACAGCCTTATCAGTTTCTCGTACGCATTTGCACGTGACATTAAGTACATTTCAACGCTTATCGGGTATAGCCGTTTCCAAGATGTAACTCCCTTATCTACATGTGTATTCATTTACATGCGTAATCATCTCCGGTTGGAAGCGTTATCTGGCGCCTGCCGATACTTGACACAATGGATCGATGTGTCGTGAATTTGGCGTCAAGCTTACACGAGTATTCATACGCGACATCCGGCTTTTACGGCGAACGTTGTTCACGATTACGGTCGCTTGTTGACGTGGCAATTGTCAACAGCCGGGCCTAACGTCGTCCGAGCGTCGAAGATTCGGCGCGGAAAATCCCGCCGCCACCGAAGTGTTCCTTTTTTAAATGCGTAGGCATTTCTGTGCCGATCCTAATAGAAAGCTGTCCTTTTGTCGGTCGCGTAAGATGATAGAAACAAATATATCTATCAAACGCGATACGTTTTCTTGGTGGTGCCGCCAAGAACAAATGAGGTTTGAATGAATTTTTCGATATCCTTGGCTTGGACTCAATAATAATATTTGAAGGGGTTTTACCGTCCCAAACCTGTAGTGGAGGACTCCGGAGATATCGACTACCTGGTGTTCTTGAACATGTACCTAAATCGAAGTGCGCGGACCTCTATAATTTTGCCTTTATAGAAACGCAGTCACCGAGGCCGAGATTCGATCCCGCAACCTGCGGGTCAGCAGTCAAGCACCATAACTACTAGCTTGAACCCGCGGGCACCTATGCTTCGAACGTAAGTGCCTTAAGCATTGGTCTACACAACCAAGTGTGAATATATTTATTTACTTATTTTTACATACTGCAGCCCAATTTGGGCTACCACAGGAGTGGATTTTCTCTACGTCAACTGACAACAGAAAGGCAGTGCAACACTGCAAGGAAAAGAGAAAGAGAAAAAAAATCAAGAATACAACTCTTAATAAACAAAGCGCGAATCAACACATTCATGCAAGAAATCTAAAGGCAACGATCTAGTTGACCCAGGCAATACATGCCATCTTTGAATAGTGTGCGGAAAGAAGCTGAATTTAAATATGTTAGTGCGTGGATGGAACGGTGTCAGGCTGAGTTTGTGGCTGTTTTTTTCTTTGTGAGTTTCTGTTTATCGGGCGACAGATATTCGTTAGTAAATGTGTAGCGTGGGGTATTAACATGAATATGCAAGAAATCTAAAGGCAACGATCTAGTTGACCCAGGCAATACATGCCATCTTTGAATAGTGTGCGGAAAGAAGCTGAATTTAAATATGTTAGTACGTGGATGGAACGGTGTCAGGCTGAGTTTGTGGCTGTTTTTTCTTTGTGAGTTTCTGTTTATCGGGCGACAGATATTCGTTAGTAAATGTGTAGCGTGGGGTATTAACATGAATATGCAGCAACTTTAGGCATTCGAGATCGCGTCGCTCGGACAGGGTTTGTCGACCTAGCGTAGCAAGGTAAGAGGAGGGTGAGAGATTCCAGTCGTAAGCGGCGGAAAATGAAACGGATGGCTTTTCTTTTGAACGAATTCTTACAGTGTTGATGTCCGTTAAACTTTATGAGGTTTCCATACGGGGCAGGTATATTCGAGGATGGGACGGATGGGCGATTTATATGTTAGCAATTTTGTTTCGCACGAAGCATCCTTCTTTAATGTACGATTTAGGATAGCCCAGTTTCTTTAAAGCTTTATTGCAAGTGTACTTGATATGGTTTAGACCTAATACAAGTTTGGGTGTGAAGATGAGGCCTAGGTACATATAATTTGGACACACGTTTCAGAGAGGAGCCATTGAAAGAGAGGTAATTGAATATAGAAAAAGAGAGGTGCGTTTACACAAGGAAAGAGTGACTGTTTTAACAAAGTTTATGTTCATTTGCCATGTGTCGCACCACCTGCAAAATTTGATTAAGTAAAATGTCGTCATCATTGGTATTAATTACGCCATACAGTATACAGTCGTCAGCGTAAAGGCAGATTTTGGCACACTCGTAATTGGGGAAATCATTTATGTGCAATAAGAACAAAAGTGGTCCCAGAAATGAACCCTGGGGTACTCCGGATGACATATTCACAACAGAAGAGTTTGAGGAATTGAAAGGAACATACTGGGAGGGGTTGTTTAAAAAGCTAGCAATCCACTCAACTAAGGAATAATTGTTAAGGATAGCGTGAAGTTTACGCAGAAGTTTATAATGTGCGACAGTGTCGCATGCCTTTGAAAAGTCGATGAAAATTGCATCAATTTGGCATCCAGAGCCTAGAGCGTGTGAAATGTCATGCGAGAATTCTACAAGCTGAGTTGTTGTACTAAAACCTTGGCGAAAACCACGCTGAGCATCACTTAGGATGATGTTATTATCCAAGAAACCCCCTGATATGCTTAAAGATTATGTACTCTAAAAGTTTACATGATTGAGACGTTAATGAAATCGGGCGATAGTTTAATGGTGACTGCTTGCTGCCGGCTTTACGCATGCATGGGGAAGAATTCTGGCTAATTTTCCAAGCTAAAGGAACATTTAAGGTCGATAAGGACTTTTGAAAAACTACGGTCCAACAGCGGCTAGTCCACTCACAATTTCTAAGAAGAAAAATATTAGGAATGCCATCAGGGCCAAGAGATTTCTTATTTCCTAAGTGCAAAGTTAAGTTCATAAAACCTGTCGAGAGACATGGACATGTCACTGGCTGAGTTATTTGAGCCATGATGAAGGCTATGGATATCTAAAGTTGTCTGTTGTGAATATCGATTGAAAGTATTCGTTGAACGCGTTGGAAATAGCTAAAGGATCACTACAGGGGACGTTATTTATAACAACTGTATTTGTGGCAGCTGAGGTGGGTAAAATAGAAGCCCAAAATTTTGTAGGGTTGCTTATCATTAAATCTTCCAACGTAACTTTCAAATATAAGTTCTCCTTCGCCGAGGTTAAATTCATTTCAAGGGGGTCGCCGTTTTTTTTAAACGTCTCAGTCTAGCAACACGACGCGACAGGTGAAATATGTCACGCGATATCCAGGGAAGGTGGGGGTTTTTCTTCTTTGTTTTTATCGGGACGAAGCGCTCAATACAAGTTGCCACAGTCTTTTCAAGAGAAGCCACTTACGAATTCATATCATTACATTCGCTGAGACGTTCGAAATCTTTATGAGAATCGCATAAAATCGCGTATTCGATGGAGGCGAAATGGCAGAGGCCCGTGTACTGTGCGATGTCAGTGCACGTTAAAGAACACCAGATGGTCAAAATTTCCGGAGCCCTCCACTACGGCGTCTCTCATAATCATAGTGTGGTTTTGGGACGTTAAACCCCAGATATTATTATTATTAAAATCGCGTATCTTAGCCATACGAATGTGTTGGACCCGTGGTTTAAAACTAATGTAAAATGTGAACACTTTCTATCAAGCTTTCGTTGAATTTCGTCGTAGTGATGAAAGCTCGTCCTCCCTGCGCGGAGGGAGCCTTAATCGATTCTGCAGGCACTCTCAATAAAGTTATTCTCTCTCTCTCTCTCAGTGGAATAGCAGCCCTCTCTGGTACAACATGTAAAGCCGACATGGAGGATTGTACACACCCTAAAAATTCCGACTTTGCGAAAATCTGGCGTCGCACATTTTGTTGTTTTGTGGTCGCGGGATGAGCGTGCCATAATGCCGTTCCAGACGCCGACGAACTCTAGAAAGATGACGAAAGTCGCCTAGTAGATACGAAAACAACGTTCTAACATGCCGCGGTGGTCTAGCGGTTGTGGCGCTCTATTGCTGACACAAAGGTCGCGGGACCCAATCCCGGCCGCGGCGGCCGCATTTCGATGGAGGCGAAATGTTAGAGGCCCTTGATAAAACGGATGATTGGGCTATATAGTTGGTGACTTGGAATAAACATGTTTGCACAGCGCAAGAAAACGAGGACGTAGGGAGGTAGGGAGGACACAACACAGCGCCCGTGTTGTGACCTCCCTAAGTCCTCGCTTTCTTGCGCTGTGCAAACATGTTGGTTAGAGGCCCGTGTTTTGTGCGACGTCAGTGCACGTTAAAGAAGATCAGGTGGTCTAAACTTCCGGTGTCCCGCAACGCGGCGTCCCTCATAATCATATCGTGGTTTCGACGACGACGATGAAGTGTGCCTCTTGCACTGCGATTTGTTTACCGGGTGACAGTTTTTGCCGATTTTTCATGTTTCTCGCGTAACCATCGGTATTTCATTTGGCTACACTGGAAGTAGACTCGCCTGCGCACCCTCCAGGCATGCCCCCGCCGTCGGCAGGTCCCTCGAGGAAACGGAACAGCGCACTCAGCGACGCTGACAGTGAGTCTACCGAACTGTATTCGGCAGGCAGTGACGATTGCGACGATGACTTCACGCCTGTTTACAGTCGTAAACAAAAACGAAGATCCCTGGGTGCTTCACCACCTTCTACAGCATCTACTGTGAAGCCGAAGATAGCTTCAACGAACTACACTGTCTTATTTGTGCCAATTACGCCATCGGACAATCTGAGACACCTGAATCGGCAGACCATCTCGAGAAAACTCGAGTCTCTGGCGCCAAACGAGGTCAAGGATGTCCGAGTCAACCACCGCAAGAATGTCTTGGCCATCGACGTCATACACCAGGCATCTCTGCTTGCTCTAACCAGGATCACAGACTTCGATGGCATCAAGGTTCGACCTCACATTCCACTTAGCAATGACATGGTGCTAGGTGTGATTTACGATGTCGACATCTCCATTCCTTCTGGCGACCTTCCTATGCTGATCAAGGAAGTTAGTGACCATAGCAACATCGTCCAAGTCTCACGGCTGGGCAACTCGCGTTGCGTAAAGATTGTCTTCAAAGGCGGCACATTGCCATCCCACGTGAAGGTAGGCCACTTTCGTCACGTGGTCCGTCCATTTACACCAAGACCACTCCAGTGCCATAAATGCCAAAAAATGGGTCATGTGAGCGGAGTTTGCCGGAACGTGGTGATTTGTCCCCGCTGTGCAGAGCGACACAATGCGGAGTCCTGCCGATCAACCACCCTGAAATGTGCCAACTGCCAAGGATCGCATGAAGCGTCATCAAGAGAATGTCCATTTGTTAAAAAAGAATGGAGTGTCTCGAAGCAGATGGTGCGGGACGGCTCAACGCACAAAGAGGCTGCAGACATTGTAAGAAATAGACAACGGCGCTCGCGTCGGCGACGAAGGTCTAGGGCTACTGCTGCTCAATCTGTACGGACACCGCGATCTCCTACTCCGACAGACCATGAGCCTTCCCTTAAGCGACAGTTTCCACCACTGGTCCCACCACCACCGCCCAATGCATCACAGTCGGAGAGCCGAAAAGGTGTAGAGGCTTCGAAAGCTGCGGCGGAGGTCGCGTGGCCCTCACTGCCACCACTGCGCACTCATAAAGAGCCGGTGCAGAATGCCCCTCAGTGCGCATCATCGTCCACAGATGATTTCCATGACGAAAACCGACAAGTCCTGGCTGTGTTGAGGTGTCTCATGACCACGATGCGTACTCTCCTCAACGGAATGACAACTCCATCGGCTCAATGCGCACTGCAAGTTCTGGATTCCTTGGAGCCAGTCCTTGCAAGCCTTTTTTGAACATCTTGGGTTCCAGTCTACTTTCACACAACCGTAGAGGAACTGGTCTCAAACACTTCCCAGTTGTGACTGTCTAAGTGTGCGTGGTGAACGCTGACATGTGTGTGCGCGCATCACTTGTTCTCTCTTTCCTTCTTGCTTTCTCTCTTCTTTTCCTCCCCTTTCCCCCCTCCCCCCCCGTGTAGGGTAGCAAACCGGGTATAACCTGGTTAACCTCCCTGCCTTTCCTTTGCCTCTCTTTCTCTCTTCTCTTCTCTCTCGGATGTAAAACCCCACCAAATATTATTATAAAACAGCGTTATTAGGAAAGGCTGCAACGATACAATAAAGCTTTACGCATCGCTTAGATAACTTCGAAGTGTGATTGTGCTTGGAAGTTTTTTTTTTTTCTATGTCTGCTTGAAATGCACCTCTACACGAAAGCGCGCACACGTGCTCGCATTCCTTTTTCTCCCCAACGCGATCACCGCCGTATCTTGATTATCATTCGCCTTCCTAGAAACGAACAAGGTAATCGGGGCAACGATCGCGCGTCACCTCTGCTGCAGCCGCGGTCTCATCAACGGTATCGCGGTCAAGAGTGTGTGTGTGTGCTATACGATATTACGTGTTTGCCGCACCACGTGAGCTCGCAGATAACGCGCGCCGCAATACGCAAAAAGTCCTTAATGCGCGTCCGCGTGCCAGGGCTAATGTAGTAGAAGTTAAGTATATACTTGCTGCGTAGTCGCGTCTCCAGCGCGACATGAGTGATATAGCGTCACGAGGTGCTGCCGAGTTAAGCCTAATTTGTCCGTCGCGTTGTGGTATGACATATACCCTAGTCATGTCCATCGCCATGAGCGTGTGCAGGGTTCCACTTCAGGGGGGGGGGGGGGGGGTGGCGGAGGTTCATCGCAGCGCCCCTTCCCCCCTATTATGTCGATGTATGGGGATGGCTCTGCGCCTCCCCCTCCTCTAGCCCCCCCTGCCTCCCCCCCTCCCCCCCGTGCGCACGCCTATGTCCATCGCTGTTGCAATGGCGTTCGCTAAGGCGGTCGTGCGAAGAAAAAAAAGGAAGAATGGATGTTAATCCGCGCTGTCCTTAACCTTATATAAACAAAACTGAGACGGAGCAGCAGCGGCCAAAAGAATCCTCGCGTTTTCAAGTCACCGATTCATTATACTGTTTAATAATTTCACTTATTTCTCTTATTCAATATGAAATCTTGGCTTGAGGACGCTGGTTTGATTTCCGTCCGCATTTCAATGGAGAAGAAATGCAAAAACTGCCGCGTACGTACTACGAAGGTTTAGGTTTAAGGAACCCGATGTGGGAAAAAAATTATCCTGAGTTTTTCGTTACGGCGTGCCCCATAATATTGTGGTGGTTTCGGCGCTCAAAACCCCGCAATTAGATCATTAGTAATACTCTTGCGCTTGGTTTAGACGTAATGGTAACCGCCTTCAGATGTGCGATGTGAGGTTGTGACATCTTAGGTACCTGTTTCTGTGGGTTTTGTATGAACCAGAATGTGCATATGATGATTTTATTTCTTTTTTTATTTTTCACAGAGAGCCATATACAGGAGGCGAAACTGGGCGAACCTTGACAATATCATGAAGCACATCGGCGTTTCTTTCACTTTTCTTTTTTTTCTTTTTTTTTTTTTTATGAGGGACGCCCTCACAAGAAGAATGAGGCCAATTGATTGATCGTGAATAAATAACTAAAATTTTAGATGAAAATGTCGGCATCAATTTGTTAGTTCTTGTTCCCATACAAGTGTTTTGCACGAGTTCAGCGACGTACGATGCAATATTTGCGTGGTTCCAGGGTACAAATATTCTTGTTGGAAATTAGGGCGGCGTCCTTACGTTCACCGGCTCTTATTATCTCCTCATATTGCTTGCTATTTTTAAAATTGATGTGAAAACGTGGATATTGCTTGTTCTACCCTTTAATGTAATTCTCCAATACGACATATCACGAAGCTCACAGAACAGCATCAACAGAAACAATTTGAGAACACGAATTTGTTCTTAGAACCGAAAAATTCGTAAAATTCACTTCTTTACCAATGAGTTTCAACTCTACGAAGATATTAACATGATTTTATAATACATATGGTGAAAAGGGCTGTTTAATATTAGAAAATCAATCAAAGAAAGCTGCTGGACTTACACGAACTCTCCTTAGGTGCTCTTCTGCGTTTTTTTTTTTTTCGTTGGTGTGAATTTCACGATTTTTTTATGTAAATAGGAGTAGCCGTGGTACTATATAAAAGCGCTAACATCTCCTTGGCAACATACAATTAAAAAAGAAAAAAAAAGAAAGCAGTGTCGTATGGAAGGAACGACTATTTTATTGGATTAGCTTACGGTTCTATTCGATTCATATTCGGTGCATTCTCGAAAAAAGTACTATTGTTGGAAGCCTACTATTTACACAGATCGCTTCTTTCCTGCAGGAGAACTCGGTGGAGTATGCAGTATAGCGAACAGCACTGGTAGGGACATCTGTAGGCGGCTCGCGAACGTCGGAAAGTGGAGCACGCCATTGTGGCGGGGAGATGGCGCGCTCTTATCGGGAACAGTGCGTTGGGCCGGGAGCTTTTCTGTTGCCGCGACGTCACGAAAGTGCCGTGTTCTCTCGCGTTTTGTCCGCAACGAGAGATAAAGCGTGACTGCAAGCATAGGCGTGCGCACGGAGGGGGGGGGGGGGGCAGTGGGGGGCGAGAAGGGGGGGGCGCGAAGCCAGCCCCATACATTGTAGGGGGGGGTTATAGGGGGGCGCAGTCAGCCCCATACATTGACACAATAGGGAGGGGGGGCACTGCGACGAACCTCCGCCCCCCCCTGAAGGGGAACCCTGCGCACGTTTATGACTGCAAGCAAGTACGCAAATAGTGACTGAATAGCTTCGTTTCAAAACAGTGACTGAACGGCATCTGAGGTTCTACGAACCAAAACCGCTATGTGATTATGTGGCATGCCGTTTGTAATGCTGGACTCCGGTTTAATTTCGACCACGTGGGGTTCTTTTATGCGCACCTAAATCTGAGCACACTGGTTTTCTTCGCATTTCGCTCCCACCGAAACGAGGCCGCCGTTGTCAGGAATCGAATCCACGACCTCGAGCTAGCGCGGCATTTTACGTGATACGCTACTACGGTGAGAATAAATAGCACCGCATTTCGCACGGTTTTGTCGAGCATTAGCGTAGCCTGGGGGACTCAAACCCTTCCCCACCAAAATTTTTCAGATTTGCTTGTGTATTATATATAAACACATACATACAAACGCATGCAAGCACGTACATGAAGTATAATTGATCCCCCCCACCCCACACACACACACCTTTATCATATTTCTGGCTACTGCCCCTGGTGAGGTATTATTGGCACTCGGTTATGAGCTGTATTCTGGAGCACCCATTCTTTTGCAGGCTTAACTTGGCAAAATGCAGTTGCATTCGACTCTTCGCTGCACACTTGTTCAGACTTTAGCTGATACTTGCATTATAAAAAATGTTTTTGAATACCGCATATTATATATAGTAGAAACGAGGCCGCCGTTGTCAAGAATCGAACCCACGCCCTCGAGCTAGCGCGGCATTGTACGTGCTACGCTACTACTGATGTGATAGACGCTGAAAGCATGCTCCCAACGCACATAACCGAGGATTTGTCGAATGCCTTTGTCCATATCGAGCAGCTATGACCAGCTAACCTCGGTGAACACAGCTCGGGCGTGGCCTCCGCGATGAGCTCCGGATCGTCGCTGTAGGCAATCGCGCAGACCACGCCTGAGCTCTGTTCACCGAAGTTCGCTGGTCGCCGTAGCTAATCGCGGATGCCACGGCTCAGGCAGCAGCTCTAGGGCTCACGACTTCCTGCTTTAAGGAAGTTACAAAAAATTGGGTGGTCCGCCTCGGTGGAACAGTGGCTACGGTGCTCAGCTGCTGACCCGAAGGTTGCGGGTTCGATCCCGGCCGCGGCGGTCGCATTTCGATGGAGGCGAAATGGTAGAGGCTCGTGTACTGTGCGATGTCAGTACACGTTAAAGAACACCAGATGGTCAAAATTGCCGGAGCCCTCCACTACGGCGTCTCTCATAATCATATCGTGGTTTTGGGACGTTAAACCCCAGATAATATTATTATATTATTACTAAAATTGGGGGAAAACTATTCGCTTGCTCGCACTGATAATGTCCCATCATCGTCATCGATTCCGATTCAAGTGTGAGTGGCACTGTTTCTTCTGCGCTTATTTCGCTTGTTTGCTCTGTTAATCAGTGTTATTACCCCTCCCCTTCGTTTTCTTTTTTCTTCTTAAACTGAAGACTTTGTTCCTGGTGCATGGAGTCGCAGCCATTTGTAATTTACTCCCGCAATGTGTCGAGACATTTTGCATAGCCCTCCTTTGCATCCATATGCATGCATGCAGTGTTCACTATTTGCCCTTTTGTATTTCGCGTTTCGCTTACCAACTCTGCAGGGTAACAACCTGACGTTCGTCTGGCTGACATCACTAACTCTTCTTGCTCTCTTTCTTTCTCTATTCGATTGTTGATTCACTTTAAGCAAAAATTGCGGGAACATGGAACTCCTGCGGCTGAGGACTTAAGAACACGTATACCTAATAATAATAAATAATAATAATAATATCTGGAATTTTACGTGCCAAAACCACGATATGATTTTGAGGCATTCCGTAATGGAGGGCTCCGGAAATTTTGATCATCTGGTGTTCTTTAACGTGCACTGACAACGCACGGTACACGCACCTCTAGCATTTCGCCACCATTTAAATACTACCGCCGGGGCCGGCATCGAACCCGCGACCTTCGAGTGAGCAGCCGAGCACCGTAACCAATGTACATCTGCGGGGAACGAAACACACTTATACCATATCAGTCATTGTCTACAATGCCTAAAAAAAAAAAAGAAAAAGGAAAAAAGAAACTGGGGCAGCTACGTTTTAGTCGTGCGAAGGCTGAGGAAGCGGCGTAGCTGGTGTGACGTTTCCTTCCCGTTTCCCTCCTCCTCGCCCTCGCTTACCTTTCCCACCCCTTGCTCTACTATACGTACTATACATGGGTATGCTTGCTGTCTCTCTTTTTGCTATCTCTTTTTTGTGTATGTTCGTATCTCTTTCTCTCTCTGTCAATTTCTTTCTGTCTTTCTATCCTTTTATCTTTTTTTTCCCCTTTTCTTTCTCTCTATTTCTGTATTTCTCTTTATCTCTGTTTCTTTCTCCGTCTCTTTATCTTATTATCTCTCTTTTTCCTTTCCTTTCTCTATATTTCTCTCTATCTCTTTCTTTCTTTCTCTGGCTCTGTACTCGGTCCCTCGCCTGCTATATTAACGCCGTACAAACGGGCGCACGTGTTCTGAGAAAGAAGCAGAAGAGGACGAAGAGAGTGCGTGCCGTTACACGGTGATGATAGTTTTCGGGTTCATCAGACACATCTGGCCCGGCTTTAACAGCTCTGTTGTTAAAATAACATCGGTTGGATACTTTGACGTAGCGTGCATCCTGCAGGGCGTGGTATTATATGAAGTTTTGTTTTGCTAAATTACGGGCATATACCTCTTACAGTAGCTGTTCTGACAACTTCTAAAACGCTTCTTGGTGAAATTATGGAACGCTTTTAGACCTAAGGCAGTTCATGCTGCGGCGGACGAGAGCGAGCACTACCACGAAGCAGAACGGCGCACGCCTGTTTGCACGACTATACTATATTATTATTCGTAGAAGTGCCACGCAAAGGTCGAGGACTGGCTAAACTTGACAACGCGCATGCGCACTCATTCGACACAAACTTACACGTGTACATGTAGATATATGCACGCTTACAGACACCCCGTCGCACAACGGTAGAAACAAACACACTGCATACGTGGAGAGAAAACGTAAGCGAAGCTTCTTGCCTCGACTTCTGCAACGAGGGTGACGACGTTCCGTCGCATACTCCGGAGGCTGCCTTGTGGTCGTTTGACTATAACGTAATCTCTCGCGCATTCCGTATACGCGCGTGATATCCTAGTGTACGAGGAAATTCGCGTGGGACGGCGTTAAGGAGACGCGACGGCGATGCGACCGGCTGTAACGTATTCCAAGGTGAGCGGGCCGTCGACCAGCCACGGAGCGCGGCGACGTCCTGACTTCGCGTACGATCGTAATTGACTTGAACCGCGTTACCCAACAGTGTTACTCAACGGCGTGACGCTTAGACCCCGGATGCCTACGGTCGTTATTACTTAGCTCGGCAAAGCTTGCCCGGGAGAGCAACCAGGCTGGACGTGGAAGCGAGCTCTCGCAATTTGTATTGCTTTCGAATGGCAGGAAGTTGAGCTAGTTAGCGCGGATTCTTGATAAAATAAGGTAGGCGTACAGACGCGGACACTGGAGAAGAGATCAAGATTATAGGTGCACGATTCTCCATTAAGGGGGGGGGGGGGGGAGCAAGTAAAAAAAAAAATGAGCTCCGCAATGGATGCACAAATGAAACTTAAGCTATAACGTGCCATTGCCTGCCGGCGTTCCGGTTCGAAGGTGGGAAGTTAACAGTTGTTTCAATGCAACATCAGCGGTGCTTGGTCGCCATTATCGTTAAGGAACATGCGTAGCTATAACCCCATGCATTAAAAAAAATTACTTGAAAGTGGTCCGACTGAGTAAAGGTATGCGGGCAGCTAGAATTCGCACCTCCTTTTAGATGACTTGGTGAGGGGGGGGCCGCTTGCCTTGCCCCTCCCCCCCCCCCCCCCTTTTCTTTTTCCGTGCACACGCCTATGATCAAGACATAAACGGCGGGGTTTGTGTTGCCTTGATCTCCTCTCCTGTGTCCTTGTCTGCACACCTACATTCTTTTATCATGTATTGCTTTCTTAACATTGACCGACTGTACTCATACGTCCAGGATAACATTTCCGCGAAAAGTGCACCAGCCGTGACTGGTGAAGGCGAGGCTAATGTGTTTGCGGTAGTGACTGGTTAAGTTGAAGTTAATAACAGGCTGAGACACCGTCTCTCTACGCGGAAGGGAATTGTTGCGTATCGGCCTTCTTCGGCGTAGCGTGTGACGGGTTGTCATGTGGGAAATTTGTGCATGAACGTTCTACGCATTGAATACCGTGAACACTTATTTATTATTATACCCTGATGTAGCAGTTAAGACACCTTTAGTACACCCTGAAGTCGTGGCGAACCGACTAAATTCAAGGCACAGGACAATCTCAGGGGTCCCCACAAGCGATGACCAAGAACCCCATGTGATGATGATCATGTACAGATGATCAAGAAGTGCCTTATAAATGCCCATAATATGAAGGTGTTCAATTTTTCTTTATACCCTAGACGACCGATTAATTTCTCAGCCTTCGTCTATGTTAACCTCCGGTTTCATGACCAATCCCATGCATGGGGTAAGAGCCAAGGTTTAAGGGTCAAACAAGTTCGCAAGCAAGGCCCCTACCTTCCTTTCAC